>JAFBJT010109410.1:0-20000 GCA_016785325.1 Chascanopsetta lugubris
TGCGTCGCTCCCTCCTTCCTCCCTGTTCATGATTCCCACGCGTCCTCCTCATGGAGCTGGATGCTGAGTCATGGTTTTCCTTCCCAGGAACAAACTCCTCCCCCTCTAACACTAACGCCTAGCGGATGATGAAGTATACAACTAACGGTAGAACTTGATTTTTTTATATCAGCTGAGACGATTCTCATCATGTGACGCAAACACAGAATCTCTTCAACTTCAAAATAAAGTTTGAGGAAAGTCCTGCAGTTTGTCGTGCTTTTATTTTGAAAAGGTAAACATTGTTGATTCTTCCTGTCACTATACAACCGTACATATCAACGTCATCTTTTGAAAAGGTGACAAATAAAAGATTTCAACTCGTTTTAAAGGTGCTGTGTGTTTACTTCAGTGACACCTGGTGGTGAAGTGTCATGTTGCATCTTAGCGTTCTCTCCCAAACATGGAGGACAGGTTGTGGCGGCCATTGTTTGTCTATTCTGGGCCACTTTAAACTAATGTGATCTCTAATGTGATCATGATTCTATGTGAGGATCCTGGAACAACTGACTCATTCATCAGAAATTCAGAACCAGCATTATTCTTCGAACCCAGGACTAAAAAAAATGTACAATAAACAGACTTGTGAAAATAGTTCCTTCCTGCGCCTTTGTTTGGTTATTACGGTAACAGACTTCCTGTTTCTCCTCTTTCAGGGTCTTTACGGTAAAGTTCAGCCGCAGTGAGTCTCTGCTGCTGCAGCTGTGAACTCATCCTCTCATCCTCTGCTCCTGGACCTGGTTCTTCTTCTCTGATCCGGTTCGGTCTGACTCCTCCTCCTCCTCCTCCTCCTCGGGTACGTTTCATTTCACGTTTTTATTTTTCTGCTTGGAAACAAAAACAAACCGCATCGTGACGCATCAAAGGATCAAAGTCAAGTATCGGGTCTGACTTTGCTGCAGAGACCAGAGTGTGTGTGTGTGCGCGCGTGCGTGTGTGTGTGTCCGTGTCAGTCCGCAGTCTCCGGTGCGTGAAGGTGGAATCGGTCTCTGGCTCCAGGGCCTGGATCAGAACTTTCATCCCAATCTGAACCTGCATCTGAACCAGTCCGGGTTCATGCCGGATTTCGAGCACTTGAGGTTTTCCTACTGCAGCATGAATCCGGTTCTGGGGGACAGTGGGGCCCTTCTGGCCCCGCAGCCGCAGCACCACCCGCTGACGGGCTACGGCGAGTCCAGCATCCCAGACCCGGGCTACTTCCACGGGGACCCGTTCGGGCCCGACGGGTTCTCCGGGCTGGACCTCGGTGCGCTGCCTCCATCGGGCCTCGCCTACCTGCACCTGGGGGGCGGGGGGCCCCTGCACCGGGGGGCCCCGGCCGCCACCGCGCTGCGCAACGACCTGGGCTCGAACATCAGCGTCCTGAAGACCCTGAACCTGCGGTTCCGCTGCTTCCTGGCCAAAGTCCACGAGCTGGAGCGGAGGAACAAGGTTCTGGAGAAGCAGCTTCAGCAGGCCCTGCAGGAGGGGGGCGGGGCCAGGGAGGGGGAGGGGCCCCAGAGGCCCCCCACCAAAGACATGGGGGTCCAGACCGGGTTCATTGGGCCCATCCCATCCAGACCCGGCTTCATCCCGCTCCACAACAAGAACCTCCCGGGCTTCCTGCCCGGGGGCCTCCTCTCCCCCACCCTCCACCCCCCTCCCCCCCTTCATCATCATCATCATCATCATCATCACCATGACAACCATCACGTGCTGAGCCACAACATGGACTCCAACTCCAACCTGACCTCCAGCTTCAGTCCCAGTCCAACAGAACCCACAACCAACATCAACCACAGACTCTCAGAGAGCGGCACTGGCTCCGCCCCCCTCCCTCCCCCTCCTCCCCCCCCTCCACGCTTCCTGCCCGGAACCATCTGGTCCTTCAACCACAACCGGCGCTTCGGCCCCGGCAGGGAGTTCTGCTCGGCGGGACCCGGGTCGTCCTGGAGCCACCCGGACGGGATCGGGGTCCAGATCGACACCATCACCCCCGAGATCAGAGCTCTGTACAACGTCCTGTCCAAGGTGAAGAGAGAGAGGGACGAGTACAAGAGGAGGTCAGACCTTCATCTTCTTTCTTATCATTCACTCACTTCTGTCCACCGGGGGGCGCTGTGCTGCGAACCCCATCACTGTGACATCACAGAGCCCCCCGCGCACGTATGCGCTCGTTGGGTCCGAAACGTGTCCACACCCACCGAGCGCAGGGACACGCCTCTATCTGCTCATGTAGCGCCGTGTGAAGGCGGGGCCTCCAGAGGTCAGCCAATCAGGAGCAAGTGGGCTTTCAGACCAAGCGGCCAAAAGTAGTTGGACACGCTCACTGTTACATGTGGAGTTAAAGTCACATGTTTGTCTCCGTGACGACACAGTGATGATGTCATCGCTCTGAAGCTCCTCAGATTAAACTGATGTGCGAAATGATGTGTGACATCATCACCTTTAGTGACATCATCACCTTTAGTGACATCATCACCTTTAGTGACATCATCACCTCTAAATCAACCTGCTGCTTTGGATCCGTGATGATGTCATGAGCAGCAGCTTCACCGCAGAGACACGAGGAGAGAGAGAGACAAGGACACTCTCTCTCTCTCTCTCTCTCTCTCTCTCTCTCTCTCGCTCTCTCTCTCTCTCTGTAGTAAACAGGAAGTATCTTCTTAGAGTTGTTTCATTCGATCAGAGTCAGACCACCTTAAATCATGATCTGACGAATCCACCTTAAACCTGACCAGTGATCCAGTGATGATGTCATGATGATGTCGTTAGTGTCAGCTGCTGTAACAGGTCTGTAGTACTGTTGAGTACTCTCAGGTGGGAGGAGTACTCAGTGTGTGTGTGTGTGTGTGTGTGTGTGTGTGCGTGAGTGTGTGTGTGCGTGTGTGTGTGTGTGCGTGTGTGCGTGTGTGTGTGTGTGTGTGTGTGTGTGTGTGTGTGTGTGTGTGTGTGTGTCCGTGCGTGAGTGTGTGTGTGTGTGTGTGTGTGTGTCCGTGCGTGAGTGTGTGTGTGACTCAGGTGGGAGGAGGAGTACTCAGCCCGAGTGGATCTGCAGGAGAAGGTGGCAGAGCTGGATGAGGTACAGACACATCACTGTAACATACATGTGCAAATGCACACGTTATCTATAACTGTGTGTGTGTGTGTGTGTGTGTGTGTGTGTGTGTGTGTGTAGGAGCTGCAGGACAGTGAGGTTTACCAGGATGAACTGACTCTGAGAGTCAAGCAGCTGAAAGCTGAGCTGGTTCTGTTTAAAGGACTCGTCAGTAACGTACGTCTCCGTTTGTTTGTTTACATAAATAAAGTTATGTAAATGAGGTGTATTTGTAGCAGTAGGATGAGGCCCGGTGTCCCGGTCTCCATCAGAACCTGTCGGACCTGGACTCTAAGATCCAGGAGAAGGCCATGAAGGTGGACATGGACATCTGCCGCCGCATCGACATCACGGCGCGACTCTGTGACGTGGCGCAGCAGAGGAACTGTGAGGACGTGGGCCACATCTTCCAGGTCCGGTGGTTTGTTATGGAAACAACCGTCACACTCTTTAAAGGTGCAGTGTGTCAGATGTGCTGACCTCTAGAGGTGAAGTGTTGAATCATCACCTCACTCCTCTGAACATGAGCACAACCTGTGCTTCTTCACTTGTTGTTCAAACTACAGATGTTTAATACGTCCACTTTTACTGCTGTAAAAACATGGCCGCCCCCGGAGAGAGGAGCCACTCATGTGAATAAACATTAAAGGGCTCATTAAAGGCTCATGGGCAGAAACAGAATATTTAGCTGATTATAAATGACGTGACATTTTTGAAGTGACAAAAATGGCCGATATCTTACACACTGCACCTTTAAAGATGTAACTCCTCCCACAGCAGGTGGCCACGCCCCCTTCCACTCTGAACCGCCGGGCCAGGAAACCGAGCGGCCAGTCCGCGAAGAGCGCCGACGGAGATGAGACGAGCACCTCGGAGGGCGAGGGGGGCGGAGCCAAGGAGGAGGAGTCATGCAGCACGTCGGCCAATCAGATCAACGAGCAGGTGCAGAAGATGCTGAATCAGCTGTAAGAGATTTATTTACCTTTACCTGCACAACGCAGTGTTTATACATGATCTAATGTGTGTGTGTATGTGTGTGTGTGTGTGTGTGTGTGTGTGTGTGTGTGTGTCCCCTCCAGCAGAGAGTGTGAGTTTGAGGATGACTGTGACAGTTTGACTTGGGAGGAAACTGAAGAGACTCTGCTGCTGTGGGACGACTTCTCAGGATACACAGTGGGAGAGGTACACACACACACACACACACACACACACACACACACACACACACACACACACACACACACACACACACACCCCCTCGAAAAAGGAGACAGGACAGAGGACAGCAGAGAGGACAGAGGACGGGACAGAGGACAGGACAGAGGACAGAGGACAGGACAGAGGGCAGGACAGAGGACAGGACAGAGGGCAGTACAGAGGACAGGACAGAGGGCAGGACAGAGGACAGAGGACAGGACAGAGGGCAGGACAGAGGACAGAGGACAGGACAGAGGGCAGGACAGAGGACAGAGGACAGAGGACAGAGGACAGGACAGAGGGCAGAGGACAGTACAGAGGACAGGACAGAGGACAGGGCAGAGGACAGGACAGAGGACAGAGGGCAGGACAGAGGACAGAGGACAATGTGCTGAAGGAAGAGGAGGGTTCATGATAAATGTTCTCCTAAAATTCACCCTCTCACTCAAACCCTCTGTTTGCAGCACTTTGTATCTATGAGGACACCTCAACATGTGGCGTGGGGTAAGGTGGGATTCGAACCCCCGACCCTCTGGCTCCTCTAAACCCCTCGACCGCAGCTGCCCCCGAGGAGAAATAATAAGCAGAGCATCCCACAACGTTCACACACAGACAGAGCAGAGCAGCAGAGAGGGGAGGACAGAGGACAGGAGAGAGGGGAGGACAGAGGACAGGAGAGAGGGGAGGACAGAGGACAGGACAGAGGGGAGGACAGAGGACAGGAGAGAGGGGAGGACAGAGGACAGCAGAGAGGGGAGGACAGAGGACAGGAGAGAGGGGAGGAGCTAAAGCTCCTCATTAAAAATCAATGATTCAGGGCAGAAGCTGTGGAGGCAGAAAAAAGAGGAGGAGCCAAAACACTTGATGTTTGTAATGTTACAAAGAAAAGGTTATTGAATTGAAAATGTGCAGTTTGTGTTGACATGAATGATGTCACCATGAATGAATGATGTCTCCATGAATGAATGATGTCTCCATGAATGAATGATGTCACCATGAATGATGTCACCATGAATGAATGATGTCTCCATGAATGAATGATGTCTCCATGAATGATGTCTCCATGAATGAATGATGTCACCATGAATGAATGATGTCACCATGAATGAATGATGTCACCATGAATGAATGATATCTCGATGAATGAATGATGTATCCATGAATGAATGATGTCTCCATGAATGAATGATGTCTCCATGAATGAATGGTGTCTCCATGAATGAATGGTGTCTCCATGAATGGTGTCTCCATGAATGAATGAATGGTGTCTCCATGAATGAATGGTGTCTCCATGAATGAATGGTGTCTCCATGAATGAATGGTGTCTCCATGAATGAATGGTGTCTCCATGAATGAATGGTGTCTCCATGAATGAATGGTGTCTCCATGAATGAATGGTGTCTCCATGAATGAATGGTGTCTCCATGAATGAATGGTGTCTCCATGAATGAATGGTGTCTCCATGAATGAATGGTGTCTCCATGAATGAATGGTGTCTCCATGAATGAATGGTGTCTCCATGAATGAATGGTGTCTCCATGAATGAATGGTGTCTCCATGAATGAATGGTGTCTCCATGAATGAATGGTGTCTCCATGAATGAATGGTGTCTCCATGAATGAATGGTGTCTCCATGAATGAATGGTGTCTCCATGAATGAATGGTGTCTCCATGAATGAATGGTGTCTCCATGAATGAATGGTGTCTCCATGAATGAATGGTGTCTCCATGGGACAGACAGAGAGACAGACAGACAGAGAGAGAGACACACACACACAACACACAGGGACAGACAGAGAGACAGACAGGCTAAGACAGACAGACAGACAGACAGACAGACAGACAGACAGACAGACAGAGAGAGAGAGAGAGAGACACACACACGCACAGACAGAGAGACAGACAGGCTCAGACAGACAGACAGAGAGACAGACAGACAGACAGACAGGATCAGACAGAGAGAGAGAGAGACACACACACACAGGGTCAGACAGACAGACAGAGAGAGAGAGAGAGAGACAGACAGAGAGAGAGACAGACAGACAGACAGACAGGGTCAGACAGAGAGAGAGACACACACACACACACAGGGTCAGACAGACAGACAGAGAGAGAGAGAGAGAGACAGACAGAGAGACAGGGTCAGACAGACAGACAGACAGGGACAGACAGAGAGAGAGAGAGACAGACAGACAGACAGACAGGGTCAGACAGACAGACAGACAGGGACAGACAGGGACAGACAGACAGGGTCAGACAGACAGACAGACAGACAGGGACAGACAGATAGACAGACAGGGTCAGACAGACAGACAGACAGGGACAGACAGGGACAGACAGACAGGGTCAGACAGACAGAGAGAGAGACAGAGACAGACAGACAGACAGACAGAGACACAGAGAGACAGACAGAGAGACTTCACACAGACTGGAGAAGTGGTGTCCTACCTGAGTGGACGTGAGGGACGAGGGCAGCAGGTCAGTGAGGTGCACGGACACTGGAGGACCGGTCCAGTTACTTTGGACAAACAGATGGAGACAAGCCACAGCCAGAGACAAGACGCTCAGCTCCCTGCAGGGGGCGGAGCCACAGACTGAGGTCAGGACGCTTTCACACCTTTCACAACATCCACACAACGAGAAGGTCCTCCGACAGCTGAGGACAGACAGGACAGAGGACAGAGGACAGGACAGAGGACAGGACAGAGGGCAGGACAGAGGGCAGGGGACAGGACAGAGGACAGAGGACAGGACAGAGGACAGAGGACAGGACAGAGGACAGAGGGCAGGACAGAGGGCAGGACAGAGGACAGAGGACAGGACAGAGGACAGAGGGCAGGACAGAGGACATAGGACAGAGGACAGGACAGAGGACATAGCAGAGGACATAGGACAGAGGACAGGACAGAGGGCAGGACAGAGGACATAGGACAGAGGACAGGACAGAGGGCAGGACAGAGGACATAGGACAGAGGACAGGACAGAGGGCAGGACAGAGGACATAGGACAGAGGACAGGACAGAGGGCAGGACAGAGGACATAGGACAGAGGACAGGACAGAGGGCAGGACAGAGGACATAGGACAGAGGACAGGACAGAGGGCAGGACAGAGGACATAGGACAGAGGACAGGACAGAGGGCAGGACAGAGGACATAGGACAGAGGACAGGACAGAGGGCAGGACAGAGGACATAGGACAGAGGACAGGACAGAGGGCAGGACAGAGGACATAGGACAGAGGACAGGACAGAGGGCAGGACAGAGGACATAGGACAGAGGACAGGACAGAGGGCAGGACAGAGGACATAGGACAGAGGACAGGACAGAGGGCAGGACAGAGGACATAGGACAGAGGACAGGACAGAGGGCAGGACAGAGGCACCGTCTGTTTGCGTTGTGGGATTTGACACAATAAACGTAGATAAAGTTGAGATGT
This sequence comes from Chascanopsetta lugubris, assembly GCA_016785325.1. Classification (NCBI taxonomy): domain Eukaryota; kingdom Metazoa; phylum Chordata; class Actinopteri; order Pleuronectiformes; family Bothidae; genus Chascanopsetta; species Chascanopsetta lugubris. The sequence goes on from JAFBJT010109410.1 coordinate 7,749, forward strand.
TCTCGTATTCGACCTCGCACACGAAGCTTCGCCTCATGAAGGTTAAAGTCATCGTCACCAGACCGACGCCTCGTTGACTCGGTGAAAATCAAACCTGGATCCCCCCGATTCTGCGCTTTCTTACTCGGGTCACGTCCCATCCCATCACATCCCTGCGTACATGGGATCCAGCCCCGAACACGACAACACTGATAAACAATGTACGAATCCATCTTCTACCATCGTCCGCTTTTATTACCTGTTGCTGTGGTCGTCCTCGCTCCCTGTGGTCAGGTACTGCAGGACCCGTCTCTCCAGGTAGGCCTGGAGGTCCTCCCCCTCTCTGCAGCTTCCATCTCCACTGAGCAGCTCGAGGACCTGGGGGCTGAGCAGCACCGCCTCAAAGTCCCCCTCCATCAGGGAGTCCAGCAGAGAACCTGCACCTGACACAGGGAGTGAAGCAGCATTAGCTCCGCCCACAGCTCCGCCCACAGCTCCGCCCACACTGGTGTCACACTCATCTTGGTTCAGGAGCCACATCTCGTGGGGAGAAAATCTAAGGCTGAGCCTCGTGTCTCCTCCAGGTCTGACAGGGAAACCACAGCAATGACGGAAAACAAGGCGGAGCTAAAATTCATAGAGCTTCATATGGGGGGGGGGGGGGGGGGGGGGGGGGGGGGGGGGGGGGGGCGTGACCTGGTCATGTGACCTGCATGAATGTTCCATCACGATGCATCAGGTGTTAAACTGTGATTTGAATTCTTAAACCTCTTTAAAGGTGCAGTGAGAGGATTTTTTTCACTTCTGAAAAAAAGATTACAAAACTATTACATACTGACTTTTTCAAGAATTTATAATCACCTGTGTTTTGTTTCCTCCCCTCATCCTTCAATCAGCCCTTTAATGTACAGTTACACGAGGACTGGCTCCTCTCTACGGCGGCGGCCATGTTTAAGAGTTAACAAGTGAAGTGGAGCACAGGTTCTCCTCATGTTCAGAAGAGTGAGGGTGAGCTGATGACACTTCACCTCTAGAGGTCACCACATCTGACGCACTGCACCTTTAAATCATTTGACATAATGAATAAAACAGATATCAAAATGATCCACCTTTGAGTCCGTCCCCCTTTGTCAGAGCCCCCAGAGACTCAGACCACACGGACCAGGACCTGATCCGGATCTGCTGAGTCCGTCCCCCTTTGTCAGAGCCCCCAGAGACTCAGACCACACGGACCAGGACCTGATCCGGATCTGCTGAGTCCAGCAGACCAGGAGCACAGACGTAGATCTGATCCCCACCAGACACTGAAGTGAAGGAAGGAATGAAGATCTACAGCTTCCATCCTTCCTGCTCTGCACCACCTAGTGTTTGTCTGGTGGAACTGCAGCAAAACAAACCCACGTGACTGACAACGAACAGGGGCTGAAGGTATAAATCTGACGTTAGTACTTCCTGTCAACTCCCCTCCTCCAACCAATCAGCAGCATGACATCTAACCATGCTTCATATTGTCTCCTGATTGGCTGAGAGCCGTCACGTGATCTTACAGACGGAACATCCACACTGGTTCCGTTACTGGAGGATCCGCCAGCTGTCTGAGGAGCTTCTCACATGACGTCATCAGAGGACTGCCAGAGAGAGTCCACACACATCACTGTTCATATCATGAAACATTATGGGATGTTCCAAACACTAAGATCACATGCTAATGCTAACTCAATGCTAACACTGAGGGACGAGGTGAGGCAGCTGCAGAGAACACACACACACACACGCACTTCTCTGTCACGTCCAGCTCCAAACCTCATAGTGGATTTACAATATTAAGTTCAGCTCCGGCTCATGTGAAACGTAACAGAGAGGCAACGTTCCTTCACGTTACAGTCCAAAACCAGTTCCTTTAACGAGCTGTAACGAGCGGAACCTGAGCCGAATGATGGAGCCAATAACGACACATTCAACTGCATGAAAAGTGTGACAACACGACAAGTGATTAATCGACTGTAATCGATTCAACTTCAAATCGTGGAAACTCTAACAGAGTTTGGTAGCAGAGGACGAGCGAAGCTGAAGTGAGTTCTAACAAACAGACTCGCTGTCCCTGAGAGACACCGGCAGCCTGATGAAGAAGAAGATGAAGAAGAACACATGAGGTCAACACGCAGCCCGGTAACTCACCCGTCCTCCCGGAAACACTCTGCTTCCACTCCGTCCTCTCGCTGTCCGTTAAGAAGCCCCGGAGCACCGGGAGCTCCACGTCCAGCGGCATGATGGCGATGAAGGTGACCGATGATCGGCTCTGTGTCCCGGTCACGTCAGGTCCGCGCTACCGCTGCTGCCTCCGCTCGGGTCGGTCCCAGATCAACGCCTGAGGTCGGTGTGACGACTCTCCGCTTCTTCAGGCTCCGACACGATGGTTATTTTCACCCATGTGGCGCCAGAGGCTTCAGAGAGCGGCCATGACAGCTGCGCGGTGCATTGTGGGAATACTCATGGACACGCCCACCGAGACGCAACGCAGAGAGCAGCGCGCTGAGGTTCGTATGAGATACGTACACACGTATGTTAGCTGCTTCTATTAGCATCCATCACATGTATGTGAACATCATCACATGTATGTGAACATCATCACATGTATGTGAACATCATCACATGTATGTGAACATTATTACATGTATGTGAACATCATCACATGTATGTGAACATTATCACATGTATGTGAACATCATCACATGTATGTGAACATCATCACATGTATGTGAACATTATTACATGTATGTGAACATCATCACATGTATGTGAACATTACATGTATGTGAACATCATCACATGTATGTGAACATTATTACATGTATGTGAACATCATCACATGTATGTGAACATTATCACATGTATGTGAACATCATCACATGTATGTGAACATTATTACATGTATGTGAACATCATCACATGTATGTGAACATTATCACATGTATGTGAACATCATCACATGTATGTGAACATTATTACATGTATGTGAACATCATCACATGTATGTGAACATTATCACATGTATGTGAACATCATCACATGTATGTGAACATTATTACATGTATGTGAACATCATCACATGTATGTGAACATTATCACATGTATGTGAACATCATCACATGTATGTGAACATTATTACATGTATGTGAACATCATCACATGTATGTGAACATTATCACATGTATGTGAACATCATCACATGTATGTGAACATTATTACATGTATGTGAACATCATCACATGTATGTGAACATTATCACATGTATGTGAACATCATCACATGTATGTGAACATTATTACATGTATGTGAACATCATCACATGTATGTGAACATTATCACATGTATGTGAACATCATCACATGTATGTGAACATTATTACATGTATGTGAACATCATCACATGTATGTGAACATTATCACATGTATGTGAACATCATCACATGTATGTGAACATTATTACATGTATGTGAACATCATCACATGTATGTGAACATTATCACATGTATGTGAACATCATCACATGTATGTGAACATTATTACATGTATGTGAACATCATCACATGTATGTGAACATTATCACATGTATGTGAACATCATCACATGTATGTGAACATTATTACATGTATGTGAACATCATCACATGTATGTGAACATTATCACATGTATGTGAACATCATCACATGTATGTGAACATTATTACATGTATGTGAACATCATCACATGTATGTGAACATTATCACATGTATGTGAACATCATCACATGTATGTGAACATTATTACATGTATGTGAACATCATCACATGTATGTGAACATTATCACATGTATGTGAACATCATCACATGTATGTGAACATTATTACATGTATGTGAACATCATCACATGTATGTGAACATTATCACATGTATGTGAACATCATCACATGTATGTGAACATTATTACATGTATGTGAACATCATCACATGTATGTGAACATTATCACATGTATGTGAACATCATCACATGTATGTGAACATTATTACATGTATGTGAACATCATCACATGTATGTGAACATTATCACATGTATGTGAACATCATCACATGTATGTGAACATTATTACATGTATGTGAACATCATCACATGTATGTGAACATTATCACATGTATGTGAACATCATCACATGTATGTGAACATTATTACATGTATGTGAACATCATCACATGTATGTGAACATTATCACATGTATGTGAACATCATCACATGTATGTGAACATTATTACATGTATGTGAACATCATCACATGTATGTGAACATTATCACATGTATGTGAACATCATCACATGTATGTGAACATTATTACATGTATGTGAACATCATCACATGTATGTGAACATTATCACATGTATGTGAACATCATCACATGTATGTGAACATTATTACATGTATGTGAACATCATCACATGTATGTGAACATTATCACATGTATGTGAACATCATCACATGTATGTGAACATTATTACATGTATGTGAACATCATCACATGTATGTGAACATTATCACATGTATGTGAACATCATCACATGTATGTGAACATTATTACATGTATGTGAACATCATCACATGTATGTGAACATTATCACATGTATGTGAACATCATCACATGTATGTGAACATTATTACATGTATGTGAACATCATCACATGTATGTGAACATTATCACATGTATGTGAACATCATCACATGTATGTGAACATTATTACATGTATGTGAACATCATCACATGTATGTGAACATTATCACATGTATGTGAACATCATCACATGTATGTGAACATTATTACATGTATGTGAACATCATCACATGTATGTGAACATTATCACATGTATGTGAACATCATCACATGTATGTGAACATTATTACATGTATGTGAACATCATCACATGTATGTGAACATTATCACATGTATGTGAACATCATCACATGTATGTGAACATTATTACATGTATGTGAACATCATCACATGTATGTGAACATTATCACATGTATGTGAACATCATCACATGTATGTGAACATTATTACATGTATGTGAACATCATCACATGTATGTGAACATTATCACATGTATGTGAACATCATCACATGTATGTGAACATTATTACATGTATGTGAACATCATCACATGTATGTGAACATTATCACATGTATGTGAACATCATCACATGTATGTGAACATTATTACATGTATGTGAACATCATCACATGTATGTGAACATTATCACATGTATGTGAACATCATCACATGTATGTGAACATTATTACATGTATGTGAACATCATCACATGTATGTGAACATTATCACATGTATGTGAACATCATCACATGTATGTGAACATTATTACATGTATGTGAACATCATCACATGTATGTGAACATTATCACATGTATGTGAACATCATCACATGTATGTGAACATTATTACATGTATGTGAACATCATCACATGTATGTGAACATTATCACATGTATGTGAACATCATCACATGTATGTGAACATTATTACATGTATGTGAACATCATCACATGTATGTGAACATTATCACATGTATGTGAACATCATCACATGTATGTGAACATTATTACATGTATGTGAACATCATCACATGTATGTGAACATTATCACATGTATGTGAACATCATCACATGTATGTGAACATTATTACATGTATGTGAACATCATCACATGTATGTGAACATTATCACATGTATGTGAACATCATCACATGTATGTGAACATTATTACATGTATGTGAACATCATCACATGTATGTGAACATTATCACATGTATGTGAACATCATCACATGTATGTGAACATTATTACATGTATGTGAACATCATCACATGTATGTGAACATTATCACATGTATGTGAACATCATCACATGTATGTGAACATTATTACATGTATGTGAACATCATCACATGTATGTGAACATTATCACATGTATGTGAACATCATCACATGTATGTGAACATTATTACATGTATGTGAACATCATCACATGTATGTGAACATTATCACATGTATGTGAACATCATCACATGTATGTGAACATTATTACATGTATGTGAACATCATCACATGTATGTGAACATTATCACATGTATGTGAACATCATCACATGTATGTGAACATTATTACATGTATGTGAACATCATCACATGTATGTGAACATTATCACATGTATGTGAACATCATCACATGTATGTGAACATTATTACATGTATGTGAACATCATCACATGTATGTGAACATTATCACATGTATGTGAACATCATCACATGTATGTGAACATTATTACATGTATGTGAACATCATCACATGTATGTGAACATTATCACATGTATGTGAACATCATCACATGTATGTGAACATTATTACATGTATGTGAACATCATCACATGTATGTGAACATTATCACATGTATGTGAACATCATCACATGTATGTGAACATTATTACATGTATGTGAACATCATCACATGTATGTGAACATTATCACATGTATGTGAACATCATCACATGTATGTGAACATTATTACATGTATGTGAACATCATCACATGTATGTGAACATTATCACATGTATGTGAACATCATCACATGTATGTGAACATTATTACATGTATGTGAACATCATCACATGTATGTGAACATTATCACATGTATGTGAACATCATCACATGTATGTGAACATTATTACAGATGATAGAGTTAATGCAGGGAGGGAACAGTTTATAAATCCAGTTGCTTGTAAAAGTGAACTCCTCTTCCTCCTCCTCTTCCTCCTCCTCTTCCTCCTCCTCTTCCTCCTCCTCTTCCTCCTCCTCTTCCTCCTCATGCAAAGCTCAGACTTGTGTTTTGGGAGATTTGCTGAGTCATCTGTCTGTCTGTCTGTCTTCTTCTTCTTCTCCTTCTTCTTCGCTGCTTCGCCCGAACCGTGACGGAATACAGATGCTAAGTCGTGTTCAGACTTTGACAGACGTGGACTCAGAGGCCTCCGGGAAATGAGAGCAGCACTTTATGAAAACGCACGGACGCTCGTTTAGAGGAAAACGTTCTCTTTGGGACGTAGGTTGGAATTTGTTTGGGACATAGACTGTTTACAAAGGTGGACGTAGCGTCCGTGACGTCACCCGTAGGTTTCTGCAGAGTGCTTAGGAGGCTCGTAGTGGGCGCTTCAATCGTCGGCCATCTTGCAGATGCCTAACTCCTCCTACTTCCTGGTTCATCCAAAAAATGTCAATGGTGGGGCCTTGGTGCTGTCGCAACATGCATAGAATGTGCCACGTCAGCCTCGGTGTCACTCAAGAGGCCACGCCCCTTAGTTCTGCACAATTTCAAACCTCAATAAAATAGAAATAACCGAGTTCGATTCACACCCCCCCCCCCCCCCCCCCCCCCCCCCCCCCCCCCCCGTGAAAAATGTGACTGATTGAGACCAAAACCATAGTTTGTACCAGACTTTAAACATGTTTCATTCACCTCTAAAGTTCATCACTTTAACATGGGAGTCTATGGGGATTGACTCGCTTTGCCTCAAGTGGCCACCCTGTGAACTGCATGTTCTTCCACTTCAGTATCGGCCTCATCCATCAGCCCCAGTGGTTGTCTCTTGGTTGGTGACGTCTTGAACGGGATAATGTGCAAGTACTTTCACGCCTCTCGGAGCCCGTGTGTGTGTGTGTGTGTGTGTGTGTGTGTGTGTGTGTGTGTGTGGCGCAGACGATCAGATATTGATTTTCATTCTTTTTTTTTTTCCAAATGAGTAAAATCTTATTAAGAGCTGCACAAACACATTGATTGACTCACCAACACTCCCTTGGCTGTAAAAGTCAGAATATGAGAAAAACATTTGCTCTGTGGATTCAGAGATGATGTCACTTGTCAGAAACTTTCTTGCTTGCTGCTTAAATGCTTTAAAGGTGCAGTGTGTCAAATGTAGGTCATTTCTTTCACTTCTAGAAATAATACAAAACAAGTATAGTGTCATTTTGACATAACCTTGATGTTTTTTTTCCCTCCATTACTCGTAAATGAGCCCCAGTTTATTTACACGAGGGGCGGAGCCTCTCTACGGGGCCGCCATGTTTTTACTGTAGCGAGTGGAAGTACTAAACATCTTTTGAGTTTTAGTGACAACTGAAGTCGACCACAGGTTCTCCTCATGTTCAGAAGAGTGAGGGTGAGGTGACGGATACAACAACAGGCAACTTCACCTCTAGAGGTCACCACATCTTACACACTGCACCTTTAAACATGAGTCTTTCATATTTCCTTGATTTGCTCCATTACTTATGACCTTTATTGGACCTCAATTGAGGTTATTTTTTTTTTTTCCCAAACCTGATGTTTTCTCTGACCTCAGTCGAAGGTTAAGGTTAGACGGTTGGACACTAGGCTCTGACCCAGGTGAGTCAGACTCATTTTCACCGAGGGCCACATCAGCATTCAGTTTTGATTGTGGGACTAAATGTGATGACTACTTGATACTTCATTCTTGACTATCATTTATTCAAGGCACAAATATTGTACATGTGTTTACATACATGTGAGAATGTAAACACACTGAATATATTACTGCTCGCAACATGTGACTTGTGTAATTCACGAGAGTTCATGGGCGATGTCAGGCTTCAGACTTCTATTTTTAGACAATCATGTGTCTTTAAGCGACACAAAATGATATTTGGCCCCTGGGCCGCGGGTTTGACCCACGCGCTCTCAGAGCTCTGATCCATTCAAATCGGATATGAAGCGATGGATCACCCTTTTATCCACGTCTGCTAAGGAATGAAAAAAAAAAAAAAAACACTAGATATCTTTCTTCATGGTGAAAAACCATGACGAAACAATGGTATTCACCGGGGCAACAGAGCATCCACCAGGTGTGACAGAGCGTCGGTGTTTAGGTGGGCGGTTACAGTCTGTCCGGCGGATCGATACCAAAGCCCAACGATGACACGATAACAAAACTGGCCAAGAGGAAGATGAATACTTCAGTCTGGCTACCTGGCTCCTCTCTCGGCGATAAGGGCCGACACCCGGCGAGGCGATATGTAAATGGAGCGATTATATAACGTCTTTCTGAATGATGGCCCCCGTGGGCTGGTGTGATATAATGGACGGCTCTGTTATAACATGCATAAAGTGGAAAAACAGAGAGAGAGAGAGAGAGACAGAGACGCTGGCTCGCTGGCTCGCCCGCCCGCCCGGCTGGCCTCGGTCTGAGTGACAGGTGGCCACCGGCGCGGCGAACACTGGGGTCTTCAGCTCGCGGCAGCTTCAGGTGTGTGCGTAGGGAGGCGGAGCCTCCTGCCGGCTCCACGGAGACCGTTTCTCTCTGCCATGTGATGACGGGAGGATTTAAAGGGTCACTCGGCGAGAGATACTCCCCCTCGGAGCGCTTGAAACCCCGGCGCCTTCCAAACTCTCTCCCCTCCGAGCGTTCCTCGTGCACACGTCGGACCCTCCATCAGAGCGTCGGCGCATCTGTTGCTGTTTTCCGTTTTTCATTGATCTTTTTGCTCGATGACTTGAAAAGCTCCATGATCAATGAATCACTGATCATCTACACCGGCGTCTCCCAGCCGGGGGGTTGCAGGGGGGGGGGGGGGGGGGGGGGGGGGGCAGCGGGGCGGGGGGGGGGGGGGGGGGGGGGGGGGGGGTCTGTACAAATCCCCGTGTCGCTCGGCTCATTTGAAACAGAACAGAATTACAGCTGGTTTTAATGGGCTATTTGTAACGTTGATGACGTTCCATTCATCAGCAGCAGATGGCAGTGTTGTGCAAGAACGTTTAGCTCGCAAACAAACGGAGAGTCACGTTTTGTTTACTGCTTAAAACGGACACATTTTCAATCAAAAACTGGTTTAAGCCGCAACTTAAAACACAGCTAACTTTATAATTAGACTGTCGGAGATGATCGCTCAACTACCAACCTCTCTTATGGCTCACAGATGTAAACAGAGTTGTCATTATTTCCCGTTTCCACGTATATTTGTTTGAAAACACTCCCTCAGTGTCGTCCTGACACTTCCTGTCACAGTGAAGCAGATGAGCATCAGAGTCGACAGACAGACAGACAGACAGACAGACAGACAGTCAGACAGACAGACAGACAGACAGACAGACAGACAGACAGACAGACAGTCAGACAGACAGACAGACAGACAGACAGACAGACAGAAAGACAGACAGACAGACAGACAGTCAGACAGAAAGTCAGTCAGACAGACAGTCAGTCAGACAGACAGACAGACTGTTACGGCGGCACTAACACCACATCAAACCACATCAGCTCATGACGACGTCCCCCCCCCCCCCAACCCCCCGAGGGGTTTTTCAGTTTTCATGGAGACTTCCCACATGGACATATGTTCTCGTGCTAAAGGAAAGTGCTTCATGCAGCTGTTTAATATGTTTCAACTCCCTCAGGTTTCAAACGAGTCAGCAGCAAACTCTCACAAGCACCACCTCCAGATATTCTCTCACTCGAGCTTCCTCATTTTGTTTGATTTTTTTTCTCACACACACACACACACACACACACACACACACACACACACACACACACACACACACACACACACACACACTTGGCTGGCGGATGCCCAGCAGAACCAGTCTATCACTCCCTTGCATTTCACAGTTCTCCTGGTGGAGTTGTGGGGCGGAGAGTCGGAGCAGAGGCTGCAGGTGGGAGGAGGGTTTCTCAATTGCTGCCCTACATCTTACCTAGTTTTTAAAAATCCTGCAGAGTGTGTGTGTGTGTGTGTGTGTGTGTGTGTGAGAGAGATGGGTACAAGTGCAGCGCATAAAAAGTTTCTGATGGGACTGTAATGTAATGTTAGAGGGCCTCTGGAAGGGCACTGGTGCCTCCTCAGCAACATATTCTAACCTTAGGCAGATAAACAAATATTAATAGAAGTGAGATAAGTCTCAAATATGACAGATGCATTTGCCAGATATGAAAAAAAGATTTAAGTCGATTTGAATCAAACTTGGACCATAAACTGAACGAGAAATAGCTTTTAGGTATGTAAAGTAAAGGCAATAGATTTATATATTCCATCCGCTAACATGGAGGAGACCGAGTTTTTGACCTGTACCGCAGTCAGCCACCAGGGCGGCGATAAAGACACATGGACAGAAAGAGAGACAGGGTGATTGTGTCCTTTGAAGGTTGAAGCTCGAGAAACAAAACATTGTCCAAAAGCCACAAATGCATCTGAAGATGAGGCACATGCCAAGGGACCGTCTGCAAAGTGCAGCACCACAAAGTTATATATTCAAAAAAAGGTACAGCTCTTGTTGTACAGTAAAATCACGACAGACCCCATTATGTCCATTCTACAACACTCACTTTACCAAATACTGTTTTATATGAACTAAATTATTGTCAAAATACATATAAATAATTGCCGACATGAGTCCAGCTTTGCAGACGCACCTCTTATGACCAGAATACATGTAAACAATTGAATGCTCTCTATTATATCACATGCATTTACTTGTACAACCTTTAGAATTGCACGTAATGACTCTGTGCTCTTGAAAATGCCAATTGATCCGTATTCTGCTTTCTGGCGCTCCATGTGTTCAAAGATGCTGAGTCATAATGTCAGGCGAATGAACGAATGAACCTTAGTCACTGATTCATAATCGGAGGTGTCTTTTTTCAGTCGGACTTCTGGGAAGACATTAGACCAATCAGGGAACCCGCTCCTCCTGTGAAATGGGCGCAAATGAACGTTTCTCAGTCACAGAGCGCCGACGTCTCCACTCACCGACTCGGAGCCGCTGCTGTCGTCACGGCGATGTAACCTTGTCCTTTTGCGCCGCCGCCGCCGCCCGGAGTCTATTTTTACTCCTTTGTGCCGAGGACTCGTACGTTTCCAGCTCCGTCAGGGTCGTTGCACCTCGTGCATCTCTACATCCCACAGCGTGAACCCTGCAGCTGTTAGGGGGCGTTGTCACGGCGCCCGCACACCTGGGCGCCATGACGGATCCGTGCGCGCCGGCAGGAAGCTAAAGGTCACAAGCGGCGCTTCGGGAAGGTTGTTGGGTTGTGGAGGAAGTGTGAGTCGCCACTTTTGCAGCCGTGTAGAAAGTGGACCAGATGTTTTGTGTCCTCACGACGCTCCAGTGACTTCAAGCACTTTAAAGGTGCAGTGAGTACGATGTGGTGACCTCTAGAGGTGAAGT
>JAFBJT010109410.1:55158-78999 GCA_016785325.1 Chascanopsetta lugubris
ACTCAAAAGGATGATGCACCGGGGGGACGCGGGGGGGGGACGCGGCCCTCAGTAGGAAGGAGAGGACCTATAGCTGCAGAAGCTCTTTGAACTCCAACATACCTGTGCAGTGTTTTGGCCCGAGCACAGGGAGAAGCTCTGACAGGTAGAGGAGCACTAATGACTGATACTGCAGGAGACAACCGCACTGCTGTCCTTTCACCGGGAAATGGTTTGTTTTTTATCTTACACACTGCACCTTTAAACTAAGAAAAAAAACTTTTTTATTTTTATTTTTTTAAAGGTGTAGTGTGTAAGATATGGAGACCTCTAGAGGTGAAGTTGCATGTTGTACCATCACCTCATCCTCATCCTTCTGAGCAGGCAGGAGAACTTATGGTCGACTTCAGTTCTCATTAAAAAAATGTTTTGTACATCAAATGTTACTACTGTGAAAACATGGCACCCTCCATAGAGAGGACCCCCCCCCCCTCCTTCCTTATGTAAATATAAATGAGTGGGCTCATTTTAGGGTTATTGAAAAAAACAAAAAAAATTGACTTCATTCTAAATTCATGAAAATGTCAGTATGTAATTGTTTTGTAATATTTTTAGCAGTGACAAAAATGGCCAGAATCTTACACACTGCACCTTTAATGCACTATTTCAGGGGTGTCTAACTCATTTACACTAAGGGCCACATTCAAAGGGCCGGTTGTCACTTTAAAACTGTATAACTAATGGCGGTTTCCATATTTGATTATCATTAATTCCAGTTACAATTATTGTTTATGTATTTCCGAGGATGTATCATCAGTCATTCGCCTTTTTAACTCTTGAGGGCCGCAAAGAATTATGTGGTGGGACAGAATCGACCCACGGGCCTCGAGTTTAAACACACAATGTATATTCTAGTATCAGTATCTGCATTAATTAACACCTACAAATAATCCAGGCTCCAACTGAAAGATAAACTGGATACTATACAATCATATTACTGTGATTATGATGATGACATATGATTCTATATATATCTATAAAATATACAATTCTATTACTAACATCACTGTTTGAAATAGGCTGCAAATACACATTGTGTTATTCATGACTACATTTCCAAGGTCTCGTGAGCGTGTCGGGAATTAAAACGCCGCTTGAAGACTTTGCCGTCTCTACGTCGGCTTGTTGTGAAACACAGCGCACTCGCAGCCAAAGATCATTTTTCCTCTTGTTAGCATAATTGGGGACCAAAAGTGAATTTGCCCTCGGCCTGCAGCGGGAACGGCGCGTTTCATCTTCCCTCTGATGCGTCCCGGTGTCGCTGGGAGCGGCGAGGCTTCTGTCTAAACAGCGTCTCCTTATCCCGAGTAGTATTTGTTAACATCTCCATAATATTGCACCGAGAAGGCGGCGTGCAAAAAAAAAAAAAAAATAGGCTCAACATGTCTATTATAATTAAGGGGGCGAGCTTATGTCTTCATTAAGACCTCTGATAGCATCTTAGGCTTAGCATGTGTAGCCTGCAGCCAGTCGTCCCCACCCCCCCATCCCTCCTTCCTTCCCTCCTTCCCTCCCTCCTTCCCTCCCTCCTCTCGGTCCTTCCCGTCTTTGTGCCTGGCTCTGTACTTCGCACCTTGGGATAACAAGAGAGCATCAGATCCCCCGGTAACCTGCATCAGGCCTGACACATGAGAAATGGCAACATTACCAAAGCTGAATAAGGACCACCTGATTAGTTCAGGTACTTGCATCTCTCTAATTTTCATATTAATCATGAGGCCCGTCTTCGGCGACTGCAGCACTTCGTGGGTTCGAGCGTGTGACTGAGACTCACAGAGCATGGGATTCCTGCGGAAAATAATTATTGTTCGGTAAAAAATCCGCTTTTATTAGCCCGGAAGCGAATGGGTAGCAGATACGAGAACTGTAGCTGTTTCAGTGACCTTTGAATTCGAGTCGGCACAGAGCATCAAGTGTTACGTTTAGAAACCTCCTTCTTGTACTTCTTAAAAAGAAAAAAAAAAGAAATTCATGAATAGTTTTCATCATTGTGAATCATTTCCCCTCTGTTGGAGATATATTGTCTCATAAAAGGGATGAAACTACATCAATTAGCGATCGGGGAGACCATGAGTGCTTGGTTTAAATGTTAAGTAGCGTATTAAAATGACAGTTAAATGGTTCATAGACAGTTATCTCGGAGCTGGATTTAATCCTTTGGAGGAAAAAAAAACCATGTGTCAATTAAATGGGGAATGAATAATGGCAGTTAGCTTTGAGGTGCCACTGATGCATATGAACTACTCTTATTTTAGAAGGAACCCTCAAATCTCATTGCCTGGCGTAAGCACCAATAAAAATTTAAATGTGCATTTAAATATGTTAAAAAGGTCACATAGCTCATCCGCCCGATCAAGATTGGGGGAAAGCGGCGCGGGCTAACAATGTATGCAAATGACAGATAAATTCAAAAATGCCAGACTCTCTGAAAGATTTAAAACCACCTGATAATGCAAGATACATTGATTATTATTAATATTATCGTTATATCGAATGTTTGATAATAATTAAAGTGGAAATTATTAGAACGTTAAACACACAAGTGGCTCTGAAAACACCATCGATCTTAAAGGTATAGTGTGTAGGGTTTAGTGACGTCTGTTGGTTAATAAGCGTGTTACAGCTGAATAACCTTCAGCTCAGGTTTCATTCTTGGCTAATGGGCAAAACATTTTGTGCATTCGGGTGATTAGACATCAGTCAAATGGAAAATCATCCCTTACATTTTGAGGGACTGGACCTTTAATATCCCGCATTCACATACAAATCCATTCTACTTTGACCTCCCAAAATCAACAGCTGATGAGGAGATGAAGGGAAGCATTAACCGCTGACCCCGGCCTCACCTGTCCGCAGTTTGCAGCCACACGGCCTGAACGGCAATTCACAAAATGACATAATAAAAACACAAAAAGTAGCGACTTAATTGCATCAAATAATTGGTAATGAAGGAGACTATTTTACCAATTGTGGTAATGACTCACAGATGGGGGGTAGGTGGGGGGGGGGGTGTAAAAGAAAATCAAAAAGCACAGCCAAGGTCTGACTATTTACAAAAACGAAACTTGGGACTTTTGGGAAATTCGGTCCAAAAGAAAATGTAGTCATTACCTCATTGGCCAACTCCAGCAGAACAGGGGCAGTGGGGCGCGCCTTGCTTTCGCTCAGATACCTTCATTATGACAAAAACAACAACAACAACAACAACAACAACAGCAGCAGTGAAAACACAGACAGGGCTCTACAAAGACAGTCAGAGGGGGTGTAGAGGGGGGGACTAGCCACGACATGCTAATGTCCCTGATGACTTTGCCCCGGGTGGCATATGGCAGGCTCGGTGCGCGTCAAACGGCGGCGCCGCTCGAAGGGCTTCAAATTTCCTTGACGCCAGGCGAGCATATGATGGTTAGTTAACCCCTGCCGCCCAGAAGAGCCTTTTTTTCCCCCCTCGCCGGCTAAAAAGCGGCAGCTCCCCTCAGATCCTTCCCAGATCGTCTCGGAGGTTTGTTATTGTAAGTGGATTAGAAGTGCATTATCCAGCCTTGTTCTCCTCAGAACAATGGCTCTAATAAGCTAGATAAGGCTAATTGTAATATGCAAAGAAGCCCCCCCCCCCCGCCGGCAGCTTTTTTTCCCCCCGCTAATTTATCTGCATTCATTGAATTAACAGATAATCATCCCATCATAAGTCCCCGTGTAAGGGCACATTTTGCCATGCAGCTTTAGCTAAGCAGGTGGAAGTGGAGGTCCGGGATGGATCCTGGGACTGGCGGGATTGTATCCGTCATGGTGGCCCACCCGCTACTCGCATCGTCCCCTCCACAGTCAGACCGGGAAGACAAGATTTTAAAGGTGCAGGGTGTAAGATTTGGTGACCTCTAGAGGTGAGGTTGCATGTTGTATCCATCACCTCACCCTCACCCTTCTGAGCAGGCAGGAGAACCTGTGGTCGACTTTGTTTCTCATTAAAACTCAAAAGATGTCTCGTATGTCCACTCTGGGCTACCGTAAAAACATGGCGGCCCTCGCAGAGAGGGCCCGCTCCAAATGTAAATACACAGCGATAGGCTCATTTGAGGGAAATGGAAAATTGATTATAAATTCGGTATGTAGTAGTTTTGTAATATTTTTTGGAAGTGACAAAAATGAACAAAATCTTACATACTGCACCTTTAAAAAAAAAAAAAGACATACAGAAGACGAAATGAGAGCTAGATGGACAATGAAGTAGCACAATATAAAGAAATACAGCACCTTTGATAGTGGCTTTCAATGACATGCGGCGCATGATGTCTTGAGATTGTCCTTTTGGTTCGTTTCTGTCTCACAGATAAAAAACAACAACAACAACAACAACAACAAAAGCAATAATGTCATATTATTCATAAGGTAGCACAGGCTATACATCGTATTCCCATCGCTAAAGGAGACAGGCTCCACTTTCATGCTCTGTTGTACATGGACAAGTGCAAGCGAGTGCAAGCAAGGATCTCGGGTCAGAGTCATTTAATTTCAATAAGTTTGCAGGAGGGGGGGGGGGGAGGGGGGGGGGGGGGGGGGGTCAGAGTGTGCCAAGGCCACCTTGTTCAAACCCCCATTCTCCCTGCAACCCTCACCCCCCCTCCCCAAACAACCCCCCACCCCCCACCCCCTCGCTGAAACCTTGTGTTCATTTCCCCCTTTTCGATCAAACATTGACCCCATTCCATATCCCGTACCCTGACATTTCCTTGCAATTCAATTGCTGCTTTTCTTTTTTTCTTTTTTTGCCATGGGATGGATGGATGGGGGGAGGGGGGGGTGGGGGGGGAAACGAGCATTGGTTAAAAAACAACTTATTTAAAAACTACTACACACAAAAAAAAAAATGTAATTCCGCAGAGACGGGCCAGTGTGACTGACACCTGTCAGGGGGATGATAAATGACTCCATTTTCTGCCTGTGCTGCCTTCTGCCACTGGCGGCAGCGGCCATTTATCATCATCCGCTGTCAGCCGTGGAAAGCGGCAGTGACAGTGCGAGTCAGCAAACATTTAGCACACGCAGCCACACTACACGGGGAAATTATTATTGTCAGAATAATAATGGTTTAGCATAATTTATTACAGGTCCACCAAATAAGCAGGGGCTAGATGTTATTAGACAGATGGATGGGAAGGCTTGGCAGACATCCACCGAGGCTCGGGCAACGTTCAACGTGCAGAGGGGAAGGAGGAGGAGGTGATGGTGGTGGGTGTGTGGGGTGTGGGGGGGGGCGAGGGGTGGGGGTGGGGGGAGGAATAAACGTGGGTATGGCGTAGGAGGGGGGTGGGGGGGTGCAACCTCCAAACCAATCAGAGAGCTGGCAGTTCAATTACAAAGAAATAAAGGGACATTCATCATTCAATTAGGCACCTGTCAGGGCTCACAAAGGAAGAAAACTTCTAACCTGGTACTCCAGGGAGAAGATGCTCTGAAGAGTGGACTGCGAGTGACTGGAACAAATAAAAGAAGGACAAAGTTAATTACCAGAGAGCATTGCACAGAGACAAAGGCAGAGGAGGTGTGTGTGTGTGTGGGGGGGGGGGGGAGGGGAAAGGGGGGAGAAGAAGGGGGGGGCTCTTCAAAGCCGGGGCCAGCTGCCCTGTAATCTAAAAGAACATGAAAACAAGTGTGGCAAAGTTGTTCCAGATGAACACCTCTGACAAAGGATTCCTGCCACGATGGCGTGGTGCAGGGGGGGTGTGTGTGTGTGTGTGTGTGTGTGTGTGGGGGGGGGGGGGGGGGGGTATGAAAGATGAGAAAAATATAGCCTCATTTAAACATAGTACCATCTTCCTTTGCTTGTTGGAAGTGTGATTTCTGCACAGCAGAGTCAAAACAAACATGGAAATTAAAGGTGCAGTGTGTAAGATTCTAGAGGTCCTCTAGAGGTGAAGTTGCATGTTGTATCCATCACCTCCATCCATCAACCTCACCCTTCTGAACATGCGGGAGAACCTATGGTCGACTTCAGTTGTGATTAAAACGCAAAAGATGTTTAGTACGTCCACTTTTACTACAGTAAAAAAAACAACAACAACATGGCGGCCCCCGTAGAGAGGATCGGCTCCTCATGTAAATATACATTAATGGGCTTGTTTAAGTGTGATGGGGGAAAAAAAACAAAACAACTCAGATGATTATAAATTCAGAAAGAATATCAGTATGCAATTGTTTGATAATATTCGTAGAGGTGAAGAAAAAAAAGACCAAAATATCACACGCTGCACCTTTAATGACATGCATGTAAATAACGAACAGGGTTCAAACGCATTCACAGGCAAAGCGACAGCATTCATCAGCAATTACATTCAGCGGGTCAGTGGGTGGTTCTGAGCAGAGGCCACCGCTGTGAGAGTCTGTGTTTGTTTGTGCGGAGCGCCGGAGCAACACGCTCCACGGACACGGGGGAAGTTTCCCTGCCTCACTGTCAGCGCTGGCATATGGGGCCGTCCGGGAGCCCCTCCCACCACCACCACCACCACTGATGGGCTTTGAAAATGGAAACTTTCACTGCAGGAAGCTGCGACTCCCAGGAGTCGGTCAATTCCATGGGTTGCCATAAGCTACATTCATCTGCAGCTCCGGTCAATGTCAAACACCTGGCAGCGAGGCAAACCTAGAAAACAGGCAGCTCCGACGGGGGACTCGCAACCCCCTTTCGATAACCCCCCCCCCACACACACACACACACACACTACCCCTCCCCTCCCCCCCAGCAGCATCTTCTGGGTTGAAGATATTTAAATTGGTGACAGGTATTATTCTAATTGGCCGCTACACGCCTCCACCCCGCGTTTCAAAAACAACAACATATAGATGCGAGGAAGGCTCGTGAGCGCGCTCGCGCAACCTGCCCCACAATGGTCTCCTGTGGTCCCGCGTCTCCATATACTGCTCTCGGTGCATTCGATTGTTACATTTAATGGAATTTTTTTTGTTTTTTTTTTGTAATAAGTCACCTGAGAGCGGTACGTAAATACTGACGAGGAGCCGGAGCTTCCAGCCTGGGACTGAAATATGGAGTCCGCACGCGGGCCTTCAGCATCGCGCATCACTGCGAACCGTGAAATAACCATGTAGCATGTAAACAAAGTCAAAGGAATCTCAAACTGTGATTCCACCCCTGGAGTCTGCGAAGCCCTGTGACCAAATCTTAATAAAGCATTTCAACCACTGGAATAGTTTAGCACTTTATAATCACTTGAACCACCAAAAGACGTCATCTCGGCTTCTCCAGATGGCCGACTTGAAAGCTTTCCATGCTCTGGCTGGAGCTCTTGTGGTTCTCAGCCCATCACACAGATGAGACTACAAAGTTGGAGTCGCACAAGAGGAGGACAGAGCGTTTGAAGTGAGGGAGGAGAGAGGAGAGGGAAGGGGAGGAGAGGAGAGGCGGGCGGGGGGTGGGGGGGGGGGGTTCAACAGTCACAAAAAAACATCGCCACCGGGGGGGGGGGGGGGGGGGGGGGGGTTCAACAGTCACAAAAAAACATCGCCACCTCAGCATTAATTTACAGCGATGCTCGGGGATGAAGGGGCCACTGCAATTAAGTGGGCCATTAAATGATCAACTGTCAACATGTGGACACTTAAGGGGAGAGAGAGAGAGAGAGAGAGAGAGAGAGAGAGAGAAAAAGTCCTTCCACACTTCAACCTTGCACCTGAGCGTTTCAGCAACATTACAGCCTTATTGTTGGCATGGGACCATCGCGGTCCCCCCGTCGGAACAGACATCTGTTAGGCTTTAAATGGATTACTCTCTATAATGAGCATGATTACTGCCTAATTGCTAAATCTATACCCTGTTAACTTTAAAGGGACATAAACTGCTCTTAATATCTGGGAAAACATATCGGTTTCAGAAACACTAAAAACTTTGTTGTTACCGTTTCTCACCTTAATCAGTTTTCACACAGAGCACAAAGTCATCCAAACAAGCGGTATATTGCGAGATAATAAAAATGATAATGGTGATAATGAAAATAATAATAAAGAAATCGGGTCCAGGCTGCATTTTATTGGGCCTGTCTGCAAGTTTTACACTGGTTCTTATAGTAAAATGCCCTTTTTTCCCATTTAACAGACATTAATAGTGAGTTATCGCAGGCTTTACATTAATGTATATCCAACCTGTGCTCTCCTGGGCACAGTATGTTCACTCTATGTGAAGCCATGGAGCCAAGCGCAGTGTTACAATGGGATCTGACTACGGAACAGTAGCTTTACATTTTTACTGCAATAAATCCACCTCTTAAACTCGTGATATCGGCTTTTTAGAGGAATTCAAACCAAACTGCAAAAACATTCTAAAAGGAACATTCCAGAAGCTGAAATATGTATTTGTCTTCTCAGCATGTAACTAAGTCAATGATGAGTATGGTATCAGATGTAGGAGCGGGAGGAAATGGTGCAGTGCATTTCGAAAAAATAACGTTCTGACAAAAACATTATATAGCACAAAATTATTTCCATTACCACTGGCCGATGGAAAAAGAACATTTTTGTGATGTTTTATTTTTTTCAGCACATAATCTCTTCAATGAACAATTGAATTTCTCATTACACAAGAACGAGCTTTTTGTATTTTGGGAGCAGGTCGACTAATATTACTAAAACAATTATCCAAAAGACAGCGCAGAAATTACACCAATTGAATGTGATCAACCATTTTCATTAAGACGCCACATAAAAGAGGGTTGTATTAATTGAATTATTTTGAAAAATCTTTGGACAAATTTGGTTTGGCAAGAAATTTGAAGACAATTTCACAGCGATGACTCAGCATAGGAAAACATAAACTGAGATGTACTTCATTTTTTGAACGCAAAGTAAACACGTGAATTCCCTTACTCACGCCCTTAGCTTTCATTTGTTGTTACTGGAGTTCAGCAAACAAAGACGTCTCTTTACACCTCCATTTCAAAAAGTCTGTGTCCCTGCATCACATTGGTGCATTGACCTTTATCCGGGTTTAAGAAGAGAGATAATAAAATTCCCTCCCTCTTGGAAATCATTTGGAGCATGGGGGCAAACAGAAGGCTGGGAGACAGAAGAGTGGTTTGGGAATCATTCACTCTCGACCTAATTACCCTTCCTCACGACATAAGATGGAGCATTAATATGCACTGGCACCCAAAATAGTAAAGCTGCAGATTAAAGGAAAAACAATTAGGGGACTTTCACTTTGTCAGGGCGCGGGTATGTGCCTGTCTGGTCAGAGCTTCAGGCTTTATTAAGCCCGGCTCTCCGCTGCTCGTGGATCCGACAAACCAAAGTGGGAGAGCGGAATGGCTTTATCTCTGTGTGCATTCAGAGTTAGAAGTGTCGTCGTGGGGACATATGGGGCGGAGACTAACCACACACACACACACACACACACACACACACACACGCGGGGGGGGGATGGGGGGGGGTTGGGGGGGGGGAGAGGCCGGGAAATTCCCATCCACTTAATTAATAGGATATGGGTGAAATTCAAGCCATCAATTATATTTCGAATCTTCCTATTTACAAATAATTAACTATAAACAATAGCTGTAATTTGGGTAATGAAAGCCACCTGGCTAATGGCATTGGTATCATATGCCGCGACAGTGGTTGGCATTTGGCGGATCGGCACGCAGCGAGCATGGCAGAGTGAGCGTGGCTCTTCGGGGCATGAAACGGGCTAATTGAGGCGTTGCGCGTATTTTCTTTTTACTAATGGCGACGGAGCCGCATTGAGAAGAGACAACGACGCGAATGGAGCGATTCACCTTTAGCGTATGACAACGTCGCTCGATGATAACACCTCATCCCACGGCCTCCATGAAGCCGGTGAATCAGCCGACGCCTTCCGAGCGCAGTCAGCGTTCGCGTCCCATCCGAGAGCCTCTCGCTTCGGAGACAGCCCGCTGACAATAACGTATTAAGCGTTTGCTTTCCCACAGATCAATATTTTATAAAGTGCAAAACAGCCGAGCGCGGCTTCCACGCGCCGAGTATGCAAATGCCGCTAATTACACATGCTGATAGGCAAAAAGGGGCTAACATCTGTTTCGCGGCTAAGTCTACCATCAGCGGCAGCTAAACAAATGTGCGGGGAGAGAGAGGGAGGCTCTTTGTGCCCTAATGTACGAATGTGATACACTCTGACAAGAGATAGAAACAAACAGAAAGCTCAGAGAGTCCTGCAGCTCTGGATACATACTTGCACCATGAGCGCACGTGTTTGGGTTGGTACCACTTTCTAACAACTCACCAAACATTTCACACGGCTCATTCCCATTTGTGCATTTGATGCATTTTATATTTCTTTTTTTTTTTTTTTAAATGTAAAAATGAAAAATGTACACAAAGTTTAACGCAGTCTGCATTGCACTACATTTAGTGGTAGTTACCCCCCCCCCACACACACACACCCTCTCCATTGTCTGTCTGTGAAGGCCAAAGTAAACCTAAAAAGCCTGCAGGGGGGGAGGGGGGGGGGGGACTGTGCAGAGAAATGGCTTTAGCAGCAGCACAACAGGGCATCTCCCTGTCTATGATTGTGCTAATAGATAAAAAACATGACCCCTTTCCCAGCCCCCTCGACTTTATTACAATCTTAAAAATGTCTGTCGGCCGAGGAGCCCCCGAGACGTCACCGCTGTTACGCGGCGGTGGCGAAAAAGGAGCCGCGGTGACATCCCGCGATCACGCCCCCTCATTGTGATCTCGCCTGAAAGCGCCGGGATCTTCGGTGACGAAACTCGCTCTAACTATTATGGTGTGTTGCCGTTGTCATCGTGTAATTATTGTCATTGCTGTCCCTGCACACTCTCACGGTCAAATTGAAAATGAGCGCCATGTTATCCGTCAAGCGGCGAGCGTCCACTGGTCTGGGTGAAGAAACGCATTACGCTGACCAATTGCCTACACCCGCCCCCCCCCCCCCCCCCCCCCCCCCCCCAACGGGGGCTGGGCCCCACCCCCCCAAGCGTGGCTGGGGAACTTGTTCCATTCTGGACAATTTGTTTCATTCCTCTCTTGCAATTGATCGCAGTATGCAAAGGGAACCTCGGGCGAGGAGGTCCGGCACAGCGCCGCGGCCGCGCCGTGCCCCTCCGCGTGGTAGCCTTCCTTTTGCACGGCTCTGGGGATGGAGGGGTGGGGCAGACGCAGACAGCAGCTCGGGTCCTCTTCACAATAGCCGGGTCGTCCTACACGTGAATAATTCAAACATAATTTTTCTGTGTAATGATCCAACGAGCGCAGTTTTTAACCTTCAAGACAGCCTCCATTAGAATCAATCTGAGCCCCACCTTGCTGTATTTGAGCCACGGGCTGCTTGCCTCAGTGTTTTTTGCCCAATGAGGCGAGGAGGCTTTACAATCCGTGGAGTGTGCTTGGACATGGTCCCTACAATATGAGGAGGAAGAAGTCATTCCTGTGCTTCCTAATCAAGTAATTGATTGCATCTATTATTCATGAACTCCTTAGCCCTGACATGAAGTTGTAAACTCAGCACAGCTTCTCCTCTTCCTCCTCTCTGCTTACACACTTCATTCATCCCTTCACCCCTCCAACGCTCATCTAACCACATGAAGCTGGGGAATTAGTCTGCCAGCCTCTCAGCCTTCAAGGGTTGTACCCCTAAGCCCCCGACTGCCAGTTTGTGTTTTGTTCAATGTGGGCAGCCAGAAGTGTGAGGCTGTGCACTGGAGGCCGTCAGGGGCTGCCCCCACAGGCTCTGCACTAGATCAGACTCTGGGTAATGTCATTGCCACTTCGGAGCTATAAAATCACTGTGGGATTCTACCTTCTCCTCAGGAGCTGCAGCCGTGCAACTCTGTTGATTCAACCGAGACAAACAGCGGAAATCGAAGTGAATCCAGACATAATTCTACATTTAACATTGGATTCCCGGAGATGATCAAACAAGCGTGCACGACTGTTTAAAATATTGATACAGGTGAACTTTACCACAATGAACGTCAGCAACGGAGCTTAGAAAACGTGACTGAGTCTAAACAGAAAAACAACTTCCCTTTCATTCTGTTAAGTCAATAAATATATTCCTAATGTCATATTTATTTACAACTCTGATAGACCAAATTCAAGATAAAGGCATTTATACATGAATTCCTGTAAAAATAATGAGATTGTAAATGATAGGCAGGCGTAAAAGAATACAAAAAAAGATTTAAAAAAAAGAGTTTTAATCTCTTAGGTCTTTTGTTCAGTACCTGGAATATAAGTTAAACAAAATGTATAAAGAGCCTGCTGGTTTAATGCAGCGTGCCTGTTACCAAATCCCGCGGTTTAAACCACGGCGTTAAAAAGAGAGATAAACACTACAGCCACAATAAATAATCAATGAGCAACTCCCTAAGCTTCGTCCTGAGCCGAGATATTACCATCGAAAACAAAGTGTCTGCAGCCAAGAAATCACCATATCAATGGCACATGCCACAACAACCCCTGCGCCACGCTCTCCTCCCCGAGATCATGCTAGATAAACCCCAAATAACAGAGAAATTAACAAATGCTTGACATTTGCTCAACATCCATTATTCTGACACTTCTTCAGAATTTCAAAAGGCTGAACGCATGCTTAATCAACATTCATATTCCCAGAGCGAGCCCCGGCACCATATTGCAGCCCGCCTCAGTGCTGATGAAAACGGCACATTAGGGCCCGATTCGAGAAACGTTCAGGGACTTCTCACCAGGGAGCTGTGTGTGTGTGTGTGTGTGTGTGTGTGTGTGTGCGTGAGAGGCACTGGTTGTGTTTAGAAGGGTAGGATGGGCCCTGACTTTGTTTTCTAAGCATTTTCCAGAACAGAAGCATCTGCACCCTTTCTTCACCCACTCCAACTTCCGTGAGTGGAAGCCATATGAGGTGCGAGCTGAATGGCATTGTGGAGCGGGAGGTGGGTAATCATTACAACCCAATTCATTCATAATATAGCACAGAAGGACACAGAGGACTCGCACAGTCCCTCCCTCTTCTCTCACCCTCCTTACAACTCTCTCTCTCTGGGGACAAAGGGGTGGAAGGACTGGGGTCCCCCCCCCCCCCCCCCCCCCCCCCCCCCCCCCCCCCCCCCCCCCCCCCCCCCCCCCCCCCACCAACACCCTCCTCCCACCCCCAGACCCCGGGGAAGCCAGGCCAGGCCTCAGAGAGCATCCCATCATTTCCAATTCTAATATGTGGCAAGAGAAGGACCTGATGGGACTGATGTCGGCCTGCGATGAGCCCTCCCACAAGCCCCTCCGTGCCTAGCCACGGTCCACATACGAGACAGGACACCGTGGCTGGCTAAGGGGAGGGCAAGGGAGAAAGGGCACGGATGGGGGTTGATATTTGCATGTACCTCCATTGTGAACGGGGGTAAAAAGTGACAGCACCGTGTCCAATTCTTTTCCCCCCAGAGCAGCTCGGTCCCGGCAAGAGAGGCCAGGCTGACAGATGACTCCCAACATCTGTGTTATGCAGCCGTTACAGATGAGGGACTCCACATCACAATCTCTCTCTTTCTATCTGTCTATAGGACACTCCCTCTCTCCTCCCACCGCCCATAATCAAAGCACAACAGAGAGACCGACAGACGCTCGGTGGAAATGACCCTGAAATGGCACATAAAAATCATTTTGTTCAAAATTTTTATTTTCCTCCCCTTTGAGCCCCTAACCAAAGCAATGATTATAAAATGGGCTCATTCTCAAAAAAAAAAAAAGAATTCTAATATTATAGATTATGGGCAATCTAACTGAAATTCAGAAATTATTTGAATATATATCAATAATAAGATGAGTTCAATTAAAATTCATGAGAAACAATAAAAATGTTCAAAGTAATGATGTTAATAAACTACTTTTTCTTCTTTAAAATGTAATTATATAATAAGGCATTTTATCAGAACTTGTTCAAAAACTTGTTCTTGCTCAGTCATGAACATGAATTAACGTCTTTATTGTTATTGTACAATTACAGCAAAGTTTTAAAATGCAGTTCTTCATAATGCAGAAATAAATAATAATGTATAAGTAAATATATACATTTCTAAACAATTTAAAACAACATGAAACCTATCAGTTGTGGAAGAAAAATAATGTATATAAAAACCACTGAAATAATATTATTACATAAAGATATATTAAATTACAGTCCATTTCCATTGACAGATTGAAGTACCAAAAGTCACTTAAACTGTATACATTAAAAAATCATTCATAAAATAATTACAAATACTTAAAACACAAAAATGGCCATATGCACATGGCACAAAAAAAATTAACCCAAAAAAATATGATCACTTAAGACTGTTGGCATTATTTAGTGATAACTTCGCCAAGAACAACGCGATAGCTCACACCCATCTTCTCTATATCTGTGGCTATTACAGTCCAACCAATCGTTTGCCCACCCCCTCAGTGCAGGGCCCTCCACAACAATCCCCACACCCCCTCCTCCACCTTCCCCTGCCAGCCCCAGCCTGGCCAATATTTACGCAGTGGCAGGGCTCCCACACAGTCCGAGGGGACAGGAGGGGTGTGGGGAGGGGGCGGCTGACTGCCGTGCCTGAGCGCATGCTAAGAGATGATGGATGGCCTAGTCGATATGTTATGTCTTAAGAGCCTGATTTCCTGCCAGTCCAATCACTAACCCTCCAGAGCCCAGCTCAGCTGATTGGACAAGCAGAATAATTTCGCAGGCTGTGAAAACACTGCTGCCATGCCTGTCTGTCAGGCCCAGTGACGAGACTCAGGGATTTTAAAGTGCAAGGGCCTCCCCAAGATTGGTTATGGTGAACGAAATAATAACAATAACCAGCAAGACTAAACAAAAGAGCCAGCACCTCCGGGAGAGAGAAATCGTGCAGAATTATTGGAATGGAAACGCTCCCATGTTTTCCTTTAATTATTACACACACCAGTACCACTTTTCGAGGAACTGGCATTTAGACTGTTTGTTGAAGACAGTTTGGATTAGGAAACCAAAAGGAGCGCGTAGATTGAAAATAAACATAAGAATGACCTCCTAGTGTTACGGTTACACACAGGATATTAGATGCACTTTACATGCATGATGTATTCTGTAAAATGCTGACATCGAGAACAAAGGTTGGCTCAAGCTCGGCTGGGTCCCCTTTGGGGAACCGATACCTTCTTCTAGATTGGTGATTAGGGAAAAAATGGAAGAAGGAAGCTCCAAATACATGTGACTTTGTAAGTGACCTCTATGGGATCAGCAGCGCTGTCCTGATGTCCCTTCGGCCTTGGGGGATTACACATGTTAGGTTCAATAAAGTGAGGGCCTTCAGTGTCAAGGAGAAAGGCAAACACAACCATTAACCTCTCGCTTCGATTACTGGATGCGCAGGCGCTGCATGGCATAACATTGGCTAATGCTGTAGCGAGAGCCTGCAATGAAACCTGCATGGAATTAATTAGTCACTGTAATAAGAGAATTGAGCAGGATTATGAATATTTAATATAGAATATAGATAAAGAGACACACAACGAAATAACACAGCCACAGGGTGTTGATTGATCAAGCGTTGGTAAATACATCCCTCCATTAATCTATAAACCAATTCATACATGTGTAATTTATTTTATTATTTTCCTCAACGATTCAGTGTGAAGAGTTTAGAAGCATCTTAGCATATTGATACTAAAGGCCCTCTCTGGGCTCCCACAGAAACATGGCCGCCTCCATGAGGGAGGACTCCACTCATAGGTAGATATGAGGAAAGAAAAATGAATAATAACAATATTGTGTTTCAGATGATTTAACACAAATCTCATATTTTGCTGAGAGGTGCTTTAAAATACTACACACTGTGCCTTTAATATTTTGTGTTTTTGGATTACTCACTGATAGAAAAGGAAGAGATGGGGTTTGTTTACCCCGTCTCTCTTTCAAACTAACCCTAACCCTAACACACACACACTTTCTCTTGCTCTCTCTCACACACACACACGTGCAGAGAAAGAGAGAGAAAGCGAAAGAAGAAGTGGGGAGAGAGAAAAGAAGAGAGAGAAAACAGATTTCAATGTGGAATCACTTACTTCGGAAATCTTTCCTTGAGCATCTTCATACATTGTCGTGTGGGTCTTAGTTGGTCTGTGAACTTCACTATCTCTTTATAATCCGCTCTGGACAGCTTCATCTTCCTTTAGCTATCTGCTGCGTCTACCTGCACACACAGGAAGAGACAATCCGAGAGGTAAACAACATGACAGCTGTCAAAATCAGCTGTGCAGGCATTGCTAATCAACCTAGCTTAATGTTGCGACAAACGCGAGCATATAAGAGCATATAACGATACAACGCGTAACGTCTCATCTTCCTGAGAGCCGATTTAACACGGCATATTCCCAAATCGGACGAGAAGAACGATGAGAACCGTTAAAAATGATTGTTTACCGGTGATTGTAGCCGCCTGTGGTCTGCTTCCCGTTAGCTTCTTCCCGCTGGAAGTTGAAGAGGCGACGTTTGTGTGAGCGGGAGGCTGATTGGTAGGTCAGTCGACTGCTGCTGAGTATGGCGACGCGTGATTGGTTGTTTGCTGTGAAGAGGGGCGACGACCAATGACAGACGACAACAACTCACTGCAGCTCGAGCTGCATTTCACAGTGTTGTCATCAGCTGCTTGCGGTAATAAGGCTCCTACAGCAGGTAAAAGGGACGGAAAATGTTGCTATTTTCTGCTCCTCTTTATTAAAAGATAGATTATTTGGAATGTGAGGCACAATAACCAAGTAAAACCTCTCTACGGCTGTCAACAGCAAACGATTTCAACAATTAAACGTCTCCATCAACATCTGGGCCTTCTGTTTACATTGTACAAGTGTCCAGTGTGTATGAGAAAGGTAACGCATTTACAGTTGTATCAGCAGAAATGAAATGTTTGACGATAATGCTGACATGATATGAATGCCTTGTTGAGTGAATGTACAAAAGGTTGCTCTCATCACCCTTAAATGAGCTGAACACATTTGCATTAGCTCTATGAAGGTTAGCATGTTGCAATGCATTGCTTTTATAGTAGCTCATTGTTGACAAACTTAACAGATATTATTTCTGTATGAAGGTTCTCCTACATCAGGGGTGTCAAACTCAAATACACAGTGGGCCAAAATTTAAAACCTGAACAAAGTTGCGGGCCAACATTAAACAAATGAACCTGTTAATATGAACCCAAACAAATTTTGCTTTAACACTGAATATGAACCAAGCAACGCCTATTACTATAAAATATATAACTTAATAGTGGAGACATGCAGAATCAAATTTCAAATAAAAAAAACACATCAATGGCATTCATTTATTGAATACATTTTAAATGAAAATCGTATGCCACTTTTCTATTTGCCACGTTGACTCCACAAACAAGACAAACAGGTCTGTCTTTTACATATTTAAACAGTTATTTACATATGTAAACGGATATTGTACCTCCCCACTTGCCTTTCTTTTCGCCATTTCTGGAAAGGGGTAGCACGGTGACGTGAAATCGCTATGACTACTCTCTCAGTATTAGCGGTGAACGTGCTGTATAGTACCGGGGGCCAGCTCTAGTAGTCATTTGGTATTGTCTCGCAGGCCAAATATAATTACAACGCGGGCCAAATTTGGCCCACGGGCCAGAGTTTGACACCTATGCTTGTAAGGGAACAATACGGTGAGGAGTTATTCACACGCTAGATTACACTGTAACCGCAATGCATTTTGTCATTCTCAAAATCAATTATCCTCAATATTTGTCAGAATTTATGGTTAGAAGGTTTGACAGTCCTGGATAATATTTCTATATATTAATATGTCATATGTAGTATACATCTTCATCACTAAATCCTGTGCACTGTGCCCTTTTAATATTTATAATAGAATATCATTAGCCAACACTGCCAATATGTTGGGATCCTGGTGGGAAATTCTGAAAACACTTGAAAAATAGTATAAACAATATTTATCTCTGGATATGACATCTTAGGGTGGGATGCTACAAAAGTGACAGGATTCAGACAGAAACGGAAAAACAAACTAAATATTTAATCAGAAAAAAGATTCCACGCTTCCTCCCTGGCACCACTTGAGAATGTGACATACCTTATATGGCCTAGCCTCTCTGTTTATACAGCTATTTCTTAATATTACATATATTTTGAAATGTTCTTCAAGCGTCTCCACACTTCCTCTCTAAAAAAACGACTCTCAAAGTTAGTAACTGCAGTAATTGCGATTGTATCCTTACATGACATAGAAGTGAAACAGGACTGCCTGCAGTTTGCATCACTGATTAACTGCTTTGTATTCTCTCACCTTTTTCAGCGGCTCGAACTTCTGCCCCCTGACTGAGAAGAATATTGGCGCGGAGCTTCCCTAAATGGTTTCCCTCCATCCTGCAGGATATTTGGTGGAGCCATCTTCGGCTGCGGGCCCCTGAATGATCAACACCTTTCACCTCAGCGATGACGCAGGTATGGTGGTACATGAAAGCCCTCGGCAGAAATATGTAAATGGGATCAAAGAGAATTTGTGAAAGGGTCATTTTGAATGTGACGAATGCGACTATGTTTGCTCTGGCTGCAACTCTTGATACTCTGCATTTCTTCAATTATAGTTATTTATAACTACAAATACAAACATCTGTTTCGGGGTAAATAGACAGTACTTGATTTGTGATTGATTCCATTTCTTGTTGTTCTTAATTGCCGGTTTGAGATAATATTGCGAAAAACCTGACTAAGCTCAATATAATTTAAGTGTTGTTGTTGCATCACTAGTCCCTGAACCACAAATGGATTTTTTCCAATCTCCTGTCCTAACATACAGTTTCAGCAAATTTCTTGGATTATTGTCAAAAAATAACACCTCAAGATTTTGTGTTATTTTGCACCGAAAAAGAAGAATTCCCCTTCATGTGTTTGAAGTCAATTTTGCTTTACTGTGTCTGCGTCCGCCGACAACGTCGAGTAATTCTCTGTTCAATTCCAACATTCTTTTGACCAAAACGTCGCTGGTTTCCTCCATTGTGGGCGAACAATGCATCGGTGAGCAGAAAGACTCTATCTGACCTGCGGTGCATCAGAAAATAGAGCTCATTGTTGTTGGGCAGTGTAGTATGATGACTGAGATGAGCTGAGGTCTCGGGCTGTGTGCTCACCGGCGCAGTCCCTGGCTTTGAAAAGGGCTCGGCGCTCTGTGGTGGCTACAAAAGGGAGCTGTGTTGTGGGGATTGGTATGGCCCGATAAGATCTGGGCCTCTGAGGAAGTCTGGTCTGATTGCTACAAAGGGGCTGAGGTCAGGGGCGGCAGGAGCAGTTTACTCATCCAAGTATCAGAGGATCAGTGGTTTTGGTTGGGGAGCCGCGTATGTAATAAGTATAAAAGGATCAGTGTAATGTGATGGTATAAAAAGATAAAAATCAGAAGGTAGTGAGCTGTAATGGCTGCTAAAGCTATGGGATCAGAGATTTTGTCGTGTGTGTGAGCCGTGTCTACTGCTCTCCTCCGCACACACACACACACACACACACACACATGCACACAGCCTCGCATGGATGTGCATCTTTGATGGCTGGAGAGAGCCCCGTCGGTGTGTGATGAGGGCTGAAGGAGAGAGGGGAGGCGACGGAGGGAGAGGATGCAGGGGAGGCTGAGTGTAAACAGGGCAGTGGTACACACCGCGCCGTTAACCAGCTGTGAAGACTGTTCACAGTGGGAGACGAATTTACAAAGAGTGTCTCCCTCTGATATCCTGGAGTCCCCGCACTCATCTCTGCTCCACTGCTCTCGGCACACCATTGTAGTGCTAAGCACCGAGACACTAATGGCACCTACGTATACCATACCTTAATGCCTGGAACACATTTACATTTTGCTCGCAGCTTCTTTTTGCGTGTTTTCATCATCAAATCGTATGGATTTTTTGTGTGATTTTTTTGGCAATTTCCTTCACTCTTCACAGCGTTTCAAGGCCTCCGGTGCCTTGCACGTTTGTCTCTATTTTATAACTAATATTACCCAGCATACAAAGGGAGCTTTTTCTTGCATGAGATTGTCAGACAGTGCTTTCGTAATGTTTCCACTTGTGAAGGCAGTGACTTCACTCCTCCGCACCACAGAATTGCTCTCCAATCTTTAGGGAGTCTGGGATCTCGGTTCTAAAAAATCACAGTTTAAACATGAGGCAAGCCATAACCAGGAAATGCCTGTAGTGTTAGCAAGGTATCGGATTCATGTGCCCCCCCGTCCCCTCCCCAACCACCCCCAACTACCCCCACCCTGAACAGCATGACTACCCCTGAAAATCCCACATCCATATTTTACATCACGGGAGACAAGACACATGTGTTTCGCCCGGGCTTCCAAAGCTGTTTCTTCCATTTATTGTATTATGCTTTAATGAATTTAATTAGATGACATGTAATTAAATGCAACTGTGCTGCTCACCCCGTAACACACAAATACACACACACACACACACATGTGCACATACAAACACATTTGCACACGTTTGCCTTGTGAATTGCTCCAAAACAACATGTGCGATGTGCACAGATTTACTGGATTAATAGGGGATTGATAATATTTTGGGATTGTATTTCACTCTAAACGGCTGCACGTGGAAACAAAGGCTGCAGCCCAGGCTCATTAATCATAGTCAACGGGTTGCCCGGGTGCAATTTGCATGACCGAGGTGGCTGCACATGCTGCTGTTCGGCCCGGGCTGCTGGATCCGCCTCGATTTGGCCAAAGCGTTAACGCTGCGTCAATCAAGGATAAGCCAATAACAGTGTGACAGAGGAAGAGGGGAGAAAACATTTTCTCCTCATTACGCCTCCCCCCCCTCCTCCCCCTCTCTCTGTCTGCCCAACTTCTTATTTTATGTAGCACTAATTAGACTATTTAAAAAAAAAAATGGAACCCCTCTGTTATGTTTATGACCGTAAATATATAATATATGTATCTGTATTTATTACAATATATAAATGTGCATTTTTGGTATTTCAACATAATTGAATTGTAATGGTTTTTCATTCCAGTTATACATCAAATCCAGTCTTTTTTGGAATTTAGGAGGAAAACAATGACTTTTATCTATAAAGACTAGTTTTTTGGTTCATCTGTATTTTTCTTTTTTTTGTGTGAGTCTGTCACAGTTTGCTGCCTCACTAAGCTTTTTTAACTGCAGATAATTAGGTTGAGGCGTGATGCAGTGAAGTTCAAAATGGAGCACAATTTCACAAAGCCATAATCTCACCATCGGCTCCATACCCTGAATTCTAATTATCTCGTCATGAACTTTAAAAAAGAGGCAATGTTTTAATGGCTTTTTAACTCCTTAAGTGGTGTCTGTGTTGCCGCGTGTGTGCTTGTATGTACACACATGTGTGTGTGTGTGCCTCTGTGTGTTTTTTCTCCACACACGCGCACACACACACACACACACACACACACACACACACACACACACACACACACACACACTGCCACACACAGACATACACAGACATGTGAATGCGGCTTGTGTCTGGTCTGGCCTCTCCAACCCTGCTCTGCTGCCGAAGCCTCACGCTGTGCTCTGCCCCCATCCCCTAATATCCTGGAGGCATTTTTCTCATTATCAAATATTGTTTGATGTCTTTGTTTCTTGATGATTAACCATGGTCACCAAACACCGGTCTGGATTGTTTAAAATTTAATTTTGGGGGCTCTGAAGTACCTGCAGAGGGGCTGGCTGGTGGGGACACCCGTGTTTTATGTATGCTATTTTTCACGCTGAAATGCAAGAGGACACACATTGAAAAACACAATAAATCCTGGAGGAGAATCATTAGCGGAATACTAGTGGTTTTTATGACCATTGTTATTCAACTCTGTATTGAGATGCAGTAAATTATTCTGTTTATTATGGCTTTATGGATTCAGCCCCGTTTTCAGAATAATTATGATGTTCCCCATTCTGTGTAAATACATCTCTCCTCTCTTTATACTTTTCCACACATTTAACCACAAATGTAAATTCTACATTTACATATACTGTAAATATTTATTCTTCCACAATTTTCTTTTAGAGATAATTTTCATTTGCACATATTATTTGTGTTTTGACTGCACTGGGCTTGTTTATGTTTCCCTGGTAATTTGGACATTATAAAGACAAACGTCTCGATGGAGAAATTCCAGATTTATGAGGGAATCGACGCTGTAAGCAAACAAATTGGGAAACAACACTCTCCCCTAATGTCAGCATGTCAAAACTATATTGAATACTTGAAATATCTGTGTGTGTGTGTGCGGCTGAATAGCAGCCATTGTATCGGCCTAATGATATTATCCTCTGAAAATTTGGAGTGAAAGAAAAATGGCAGAAATGAACAGTACCATTGTCTGCCCCCGTTTTATTTAAACAAATTGCACGAGCACATAGACACATGCAGGCTGGGAGGAAGAGCGAGCAGGGCGAGAGAGGGAGGGAAAAGAGAGGGAGAGAGAGGGAGAGAGAGAGAGAGAGAGAGTGCTCCATAAATGAAAGGTTACGCGTCGTCCCATGTGTTTGTATTGTCAATAACTGAGAGAAGGCTGTCAAGAAAGTGGAGAGATAAAGGTCAATAACTCAGGCAAATGTATTTGTATTTGCACACTCCTGCTGATAGCACAGCAAACGTCAGGGCCCCGTGTCTGACACCGCACAACAATAACACAAATAGCAGGGCTATGGCACTCGAATAGTCATTATTATCGTCGGTGCTGGAAATGAGAGGGAACCTCAGCACATGGCGGTGACAGCCGGCACAGTGTCACTCAAACGTCACTCCATAATGAAGCACGCCAAAGATCAGAAAAGGCGATGATCTAAAGTGTAAACACAAAGAGATTATGCTGCCGGATGATTTTTTTTCATATTGTGATATTTGCCTTATTTTCTTGCCTCGGAATAAATACGATTGTTGACATATTGTTTTAGAAGACATACGTAAATAGTGAAATAATTAAGGCGTATTTTTCTTCAAAAATGAAGTGTATAGAATTGGGTCATTTCCATTTTTTTTTCTAAATTGATAAAAGATACATTTTTTAACAGTAATTTAAAATGCTCTTATTTTGAAATGACTTGGAGACTATTCTCCATTCAGGCATGGCAGTCTAGTTAAATTGGCAGTTAAATAAAATGTACATTTCTCTCTTTTGCCACAGAAGGTGCAGATGTTATCTAAAAGCTTAATTTGTTCCGTATAATTCTCGTATACTTGTTTAATATTTATATTTATATATATTTGTACTCACGTTCAAGTATTATTTCACTCCACAGCCATTTAGTGTATCTCGCTGTGGCCTTGAGTGCAATAAATGTGCAATTAACCGACTTAACTAATTCATGAGGAACATTGTGAAACTAACGAAGGGCATAACTACTGTACAGACGCCGCTGTCATCGGCGAATATTGTTATTGTTCTATGTTTAATTGCTGAAGGAGGGGGAGGATGAAGAGGAGGAGGAGGAGGAGGAGGAGGAGGGAGTGTGTTTTGAATATACGTCCTCGGTTACCATAGCAAAAAACAACAGAAACGCAGCCTCCCGCCTGATGGTTACATCTCATGTCAGAGGTATGTGGAGGTGTTAACTCCGCTGGTTTAACCAGTTACCAAACAAATGACCCTTTTTAACACACAACACAAAGAGAACACACACACACAGCAATCCCTCAAGTAACACACTGAAATACTGCGGTCATCCATCTCCATGTGGCGAAAGCTCGCCATATTTTTGTGTCTCATTAGCATACAACGCTTTCTCT
>JAFBJT010109411.1:2392-33740 GCA_016785325.1 Chascanopsetta lugubris
ATGTTTATTTGTCACACATGTTCATTCTGTGCTCAATTCAAAATGTATTAAACCTTTGTTATATTTTTTCTGGGTCAAAATGATATGATAAAAAATGACAGAGGATAATGGATTAAATGACGCATGCACAAACAGTGGTGCAGCTGGTGCTTGAACACCAGAGGGCGCCTGGGAGCTACAACAGAAACCAGAGCCTGACCTCTTGTTGTCAAACGTGTCCTTTAATAATAGGAAGTGGGCTCAAGCTGTAAATCCTCCTTAAATAGAAAGTATACACCATTTTACAGCATAATTCAGATTCATTAAAGATAGTGCATCGGCGTGTGTACGTGTCCCTGTTGAACGATTTACTTTCCCATTTAATTTGGCCATAGAAGTAAAGGTGAGGTCATTCATCAAAAGATGCAAGGACCAAACAAATGGAAGAGCAAGGTGGAAGTGTTGTAAACAAGGAGGCGTATACATGTCATGTGACCACGCCTCCTCTATCAGCCTGAGCTTCCGTGTTTACACACCCACAGAAAACCAGGACAGTCGCGGCCGTCAGCTGGATGTTTACCGAGCAGGCATCGTGAGGCGGTGCGGAAAGTGACAGTCACACTGGAGCCCTGGTGAATGGTGAGACTCAGGTGATTTCAGCTGCCACGGTCGCATCTCACAGCGGAATGTTCGCTCGCAGGGGCCATGGAGACGTCAAGAAATCTACACAGAAAGTTCTGGACCCAAAGAAGGATGTGCTGACCCGGCTCAAGCACCTCCGCTCGCTGTTGGGTGAGTGAAATGTCACCGGTCTCCTGATGCTGTGCCGCCGCTGCACCGCCGAGGCTAAGCTAGGCTACACGGGCTAGCTTGCTAGCGAGCTAACGGCGAAGCGAGGCGTCCGGACTAGCCGGCTACCTGTCACTACTGGGGCTACTCGCTTTAGCAAGCCGGTCGTATTACTGCCGTGAACGACAGGTAGAATCCGCTTCTGCATTGTCGTGTAGTTGCCATTCACAGGAAGCATTTCTACATATGTTCTCCGGCGCTAATAACAGTCAAGTGTCTCCAGGCATGGTAGCTAGCTGCTGGGTGCTAACTAGCTAGCCGATGCTATCCGATGGTGCCTGCTCAGAGCATCAGATGCCCACCACAGCCTGTGTTGTCTGTATTTCTCTGTTATGCTGGCTGTTGTACGAGCTTAGTAGTACCACACACGAGTGGGCAGCCTTGTATTGATCAGCACAATTGTAGTATAAATCGTACTTTATGTATTTAAAGCCTATTTGGGTCCAAATTAATGTGAGACATGATATGTAATATCCTAAATATTATGTGCAAAAGATACACGGTATTGCACCTGCAGTATAGGCTTGTATTGTGCACAGTGGTTCGTGTTTACCATCAGTTTGAATTCTTTGTATATGATTAGCTATTGTAGTATTATTGTGTCCTTGTAGTGGCTTGTTTATTCATCTGTTTTAGTCACATGCTGTTGACATACAAAGCTACATATGGACTAATATATAAGAGGATTTACTTGTAACCAAAATCAGGAAAGTGACGAAATATAACGTGAAAATAAGCAAATACAAAACTGTAGTATTCATTGCATGATGTAACAGGAAGTGTATTCAACAGCTACAGGATAAAGGATTACAGAATAACACGAATGGAGTAATATAAACCCAAAATAACGAAACAAGTAAAAATGTTCAAAGCACTGGAAATAAAGGTAAGAGAGATGGTTGATCATTAAACTAAAGAAACATGACTCATTAAACGATGAAAGATAATATATTATTTTTACGGACATATTCATAAAATACACAAATTGGTACATATGCATGGCCAAATACACTATATTGGGTTACAGTGTTGGAAACCAGGTGCAATAATAAGTATTGACTCCTGTATACTCTCGTGAATAAATTCAAACTACAAAATATAGAGTGATAATAATAGCTCCATTGCAAAATTCTCACATTTTGGCTTAGGTGCGTACATTCATGTTTTTTTTGTTTTTGTTTTTTAACTTCATCCCACCCTTCATCCCAGGCTCATCTTCACAGTATTGGGCACTGAAGTGTACAGTACACAGTACATCTGTTATTCTGAGCGCATCTCAAACAGAACAGGGTCAGTAGATACTTAAGGAAAGAGGGGAGCGAGAGAAAGTTGTCAAGAGGGAGCTGAGAGGTGTCGAGGAAAATAAGTAGGTCACTCCTGTGTGGATAGTACCATGTGTACTGTGTCTATATTATTGTGTAATCAGCTCTTGTTTGATAACAATTACACAATTATATTAGATTGGGACTGCAGAGTGTCTGGAAAACAGCTGTAAAGAATAAACATTGTTTATAAGCTTTAATTAGCAAATCACCCCGAGAAATAAGCGTCATTTACAGTTTTCATCTGGATTCAAAATCGCTAGCTGTTATTCAGGCTGGTGCCATTTAAGTAAAATTCAATACATTTATTTATAAATATACAGTTAAAACTGATGCAAAGTGAAAGCATTGGTTTGACCCTAGCTTGTTCTGCCCATAACCTTTTCATAGTGGCGTGTTTGCTATTGTATTGATCCTTGCTCAGTGGTACAATTGACTGCCAGCGCAGTGTTTCGAGGCTGTTGTGAGTTATTAAAGTAAACCTTCAATGTCAAGAGCAGCACGTCCACAGTGGAGGGTCAACATGCAGCTTCTCGCGCCTTCTCTCTGTGTTTTTCTTTCCCTCGTATGCTGCTTGGTGACGATAAGGTGGGTCTGTCCGGCAGCTGATAGTAGACAAGTACATGTCCCACTGCCAGGCAGATTTTTTAACGATGCTTTCGGGAAGGTTTCCTCCTGGTGCTGCTGCTTCCTGTGTGGACAGGAAGCAGTGGTGAAGGATGAGGACAGGACAGGGACTGAAGAATGAAGCTTGCATTGTTTGACTTCTCATTGGTTTCAGTGTCTTTACATCAACAACACCCCGGTTAGGCTTCATCACCTGATTTGATAATTGTAAACATTAAAAGCACAGACTGTAAAAACAATTATAACAACCTAACAGTTAAGGGTGGTTTGTTAATGGTAAACATTTCAAACTGTATTGACATTTAAAAAATAAAAGGTAACCAAAGCAGTTGTTTATATTGAACTATCACATCTTAAGCTGTAAATACCATAATAATGCTGATAATCCACACTACTTTGCACTTAATACATGCATATAGTTGTTTTATCTGAATAGTATAGTAGTTAAGTAGTAGTAGTAATAATTGACTTACTGTGCATATGACAACAAATACTTTGAATTTTGGATATTTGAATCAACTTTTCTTCAAAAGTTGGACATGTTAGAGTAACTACCAATGGAACGCCTCAACATTTTTCTAGTATGTTGTGTGTCATTGTCTCTGTGGCGTTGTGCAACCAGTGCCAGCTTGTTGATATTGGCAATATATACATATATATATATATATATATATATATATATATATGTATGTATGTATGTATATATATATACATATGTATGTATGTATATATATATATACGTGTGTTTATATATATTTATGCTGTGTCCGGGAGCTATTTTCAGAGTGGTTCTGTATTGGTTTTCTGCTCACTGAGCTGTGGAACGGAGTGTGAAAGCTGCTGCATGTTAATTCAGCCGTCATGCCTGGCTTGATGTGGCTGAGAGTTGTTAATTACGGGAGGCCAGCAGACCACCTGATCACCCTCCACTTCTTTCAGTGGTGGCACACACTGCTTTTTCTTTTCCTCGTCCTGCCTCATGCCCTGGCCCTCCTCCGTCTTTATCCACAGCTTCATACACTACCACACTAGTTTGTCCAGTACTGCAGTTCAGCATGACGGTGAGAGTAAACATCTTTGTCATTGCATAAGCAATTTGGTATGCATAAAATAATCTAAGGTAACATTGCACCTTTGGTAATTACACTTGTATGAGTGTTGTACTTAAAGGTGCAGTGTGTCACTTCTAAAAATATTACAAAGCAATGTCATACTGACGTTTTCATTAATTTATAATCAGCTCAATGTTTTATTTTTCTTCCATTACCCTTAAAATGAGCCCTTTAATGTATATTTACATGAGGGGCGGGTCCTCTCTATGGGGGCCGCCATGTTTTTACAGTAGCCCAAAGTGGACATACATCACTTTGTAGTTTTGATGACAACTGAAATTGTGAGGTTCTCCTGCATGTTCAGAAGGGTGAGGGTGAGGAGATGGATACAACATGCAACTTCACCACTCGATGTCACCAAATCTTACACACTGCACCTTTTAAAGTTTTCTCTTTTAAACGCTTAGTATGTCCACTCTGTGCTACTGTAAAAACATGGCGGCCCCCGTAGAGAGGACCCGCTCCTCATGTAAATATACATTAATGGGTTCATTTAAGGTTAATGGAGAAAAAATAAAACACTTCAATAAATTCATGAAAATCTCAGTATGTAATTGTTTTGTAGTATTTTTTTGACAAAAATGACCGAAATCTCACACGCTGTTCTTTCTTAAAGATTAAACTATTTCTGGAAAAAACAAGTCATAGTTTCAAGTGAACACGAGTTGATGTGGGTAAAAATCATCACTTCTGAAATACATCTTTATACTCGTCCCTGGCAGGGAGTGTGGGGTCAGCCGTGGAGCAGTAAGTGCTGCGGGAGAAAGTCAAACATGATGCTCCATCACCATGACTTGAGTACGGGCTCGATGGTTGAGGAACAAACAACTTGACGACCCGATCGCCCAAAATGCAGAGTAGATGTTTTGGAGTCCTCTCGTTCCGTAGCAGAAGTGTAAACAAGCTAAACTTGAACCCTTTTCTGAACTGTTTGGGAACAACAGAGCGTGTGTTGTCAGCGATAACAGTCAGGTGTGTTTGTTTGTGGGCGGAGGCGTGTGAGGTGTGAGCCAACGGCCAAAGGTAATGGACTTTTTTTAAGGCAGCTCTGCACTTAAGAGGGAATAAAGTGAAATGTAGTGTTATTGTGCCGTACTTTCCTCCGTGCTCAGGCTCTAAGTGTTGCAGAGGTCAGGGTCAACTGAAAGCGCTGCCGCTGTAAAAGGAAATCACAAGGTGAAGCACCGGAGGAAACAATGAGCGCGGCTCTGCAAGGGCTCTTAAGAAGGTCCTCCGCGTGGCTGAAGTGAAGGCTGAGATCACTCGACTTCTGCTTCTCCACCTTTGTGAGACACTCAGATTAGACTTGTGAACAACTTCAGCCTCTTGTCATCTTTCATCCCGGAGCCGCGTCGGCATGATATCAGCACTTAAGGGCTTTTCTCTCTGCGGAGTTCAAATGCCACAGTGAAAAGTCGTAAAATGTGTTTTCGTTAACTTTTCACTGGCACGCCGAAGTTGGCCGAAGTTTAAAGCTGATGAGAACAAAAAGCCTCTGTGCGCTCTCTACATTTTGTTTCTTAGTGAGACAGATATGATCAAGTGACTGGCTGTGGCTGTAAGTCTTCATTTTTCCCTCATGTCGCATCAACCACACAGTCACAAGTCAACTCCAAGCACGCGCTGTGATTAATGTTTTGTTTTGGGAAAGCGCGGGAGAGGGATCCTACTCTAAACGATCACACATATGCATTTGATGATCTATGACGGATACGTTTATTATCAGTATCCTCACACAAACACCAGGTACTTTAAACATGGATCTCTCATTGGTTTTGCGACTTCTTTCACAAACAAACGCTGTGCATGTGGAGAATGGATACACCGAGTCTTGACTTCAGATTTTGCTCTCTATTGACGTGGTATTAATCTCCCAGTCCGCCACATCCTATTGGACAAGTAACTCTAGATGTCATCGGTTTGTGATGATTGCAGCTTTATTACATGGCACATGATCCTGTTGGAAGGGAGCACTGTGTCCATGAAGGGACACATTCATATTAATGAGCAGTTGGGCTGGTTTACTGAATAACCTGGTCCTGTGTCCATGTACGTGAGTCATTACAGTAGTAAACTATGACCGATCAGGCAGTGGCAGCAGAGCTGGATATTTAATCCCAGTGGTTCGGGATCATTACACCTTGAGGCTGGATGGTACGATGGTCTGTATTTATGTTATTGGACTTGGTGCTGTACGGTACAGTTACATTCACCCAGTCACACAAACATCCACACACCTGTTTGCAGTACTCGGTGCATGGACAACGTGGGGTGCCCCAAGGACACCTCAGCGTGCAGAGTGTCTCTTTTGATTGATTGATTTGAGACTCCGCTGTGAGCGACGCAGAGAGAGAGAGGAGGAGAACTGCATCCGCGCAACCGTGTAGAGACAGAACTGACATGCTGACTGTAGATAAGATGAATAACATAAGGTTTGGCAGTTTGTTTAATGAAAGAACACAGTGTAGCCCTGCTGTAAAGGACAGATCAAGCTAAATGACGTCTGTTGTGATCTGGCGCTGTATAGAAAATCAAATGAAGCAAAATTGACTTGAAAAAGTGGACATACTAAACATCTTTTGTTATGATGACAACTGAAGTCGACCGTAGGTTCTCCTGCATGTTCAGAAGGGTGAGGTGATGGATACGACGTGCAACTTCACCTCTAGATCTCACCCAATCGTACACACTGCACCTTTAAATATATACTTTTCTAGTCTCGTTTAAACTTGAAAGAATATTCTTTAAAAAAAACTCAATGCTCCTTGCAATCGATGACTTTACACTGTTTACATTTCTTTCTAGCAAGCCGGGGAATTTCCGCACGTACTCACTTTAGTTTCCATTTTATGATGTAACACATGAATTCTGTACACAGAGAGATAGTTTGTCTCCAGGCTTCTTATTGTGATAACCATCTACCAAAGCTTTGGCAGTGTTCTAGACTTTGCTTTCCTGTTCTTCATGACTAGAATTACCACCATGTGTCTCGGCAGCTTCCTCCAAACCCCAGATTTCATGTGTAATATAAATCACATGGTGTGACCTGCTGACCAGCTTCAGACACGGAGATGTGGAAACACCAGGGCAGCGTCTGCGTCCGGAGTGGATCATATCTTTATACAGCTCATGATAAACCAGTTTATCTCGTCACATCGTGTACCTGTCCTGCTTTTTACTTTCTAATTGCTGAACCTAACCCAGCACTTGTGGTTTCAGATGGGCAGCACATGTTAACAAGATCTCACAGTGGATTGAGTTTTCATGTTGCCCGAGTCGTCTCTAATCTGCTGTGGATTTTCAGCTTTAACACCAAAAGGAAAAATAAACACTTCACTTTGGATTACAGAGTTGGCTCAAGGCTGCGGTGAAGTATGCGACTCAGGTGAATGGTACTCGGTGATAGAATGATGGAGAGACCTTTTAAAATTTCTATCATATTATTACAAAAATAACCTTAATTGGTCCCACTGTTACATCAGCCCAAGAGACAGAGAGAAACAAGTAAAGAAAGAGGTGATTAAAAATAAGGAAGAAATGTTATAACCACAAAAAGGATGAAATCATATACACATTAGTGCACATAAGATTTACTAATACTAGCAGTATTACTCCTATTAATCCTAATAGTGATGCAGTATCATAATAGCAGCATCAATAGTCATAATAATAATAATAATAATAATAATAATAATTAAAAGGGCCTCAAAAGTGCAGCAGTGACACTTCCTCCATTTACTTTAATAGTTATTAACCACAATTATGAACCAAAACCAATTCCTAACACGTAGTTTATTAAATCACCCTGTGCACAGAAAACACCCCTATTCAGCGAGCTGCATTGTATTAACCACATGTCAGCAACTAAGGACGCTCATGCTCAAGTCACAATGGAACTCTTTTTGACCTTTTATAACTTGACGTCTGAAAATCTTTCCCGGGTTACGATCCCAACTTTGGTGGGTTCAAAAGAACCAGTCCAGCGGCTTGTCCAGAACAGTTAGCGTCTCTTTGTCGTGCTCGGTGACCCTGACACTGTGTGGAAAGCCACGTGGCCGAGCCCTGGTGTTACTGACCGAACATCAACATGGTGGCAGGTGTGTTTACATTGTTTGTCACAGCATGGCGCAGGACAGGAAATTAGCGTGTCCTCCTGGGTGTTGTGTTTACATCAGCGCTGATTGGCGCTGCGGCCGTGTCACTTCATAGAGGCGGAAGGAGCCAACGGTTTCTCAGGGAGTGACTCACATGCACCAACATGCATTTGTGCCCATACCAGTTCTCCTCACCACATAATAGTTACTTACTTACTTATTATATAGGTAGCTACTTGTAAAAGTGCAAGTAAAGTAGCACCAAACCATTTCAAAGGTGCAGTGTGCAGGATTCGGTGTCATCTGGTGGTTGAAGTTAACCCTCACCTCACCGTACCTTTGGAGGGAGAACCATAGGTAGCCTTCTGTAACCTTTAGAACTTAAAAGAGTTTAGTTTGTTAAAGGTGCAGTGTGTAAGATTTCTATCATCACCGTAGTGGATGACTTGCTTTTACATAACCCTCAATTGAGCCCTTTAATGTATATTTACACCAGGA
Source organism: Chascanopsetta lugubris (assembly GCA_016785325.1). NCBI lineage: Eukaryota > Metazoa > Chordata > Actinopteri > Pleuronectiformes > Bothidae > Chascanopsetta > Chascanopsetta lugubris. The sequence goes on from JAFBJT010109411.1 coordinate 10,874, forward strand.
GCGTGTTACTGTAAAAACATGGCTGCCCTCATAGGGAAGACCCCCTATGAGGGCTGCCATGTTTTTACAATAGCCCATAGTGGACATACCAAACATTGTGTGAGCTTAAATGACAGCCAAGGGCTACCATAGGTTCTTCTGAATGCTCGAATGGGAAGGGTGAGGTCATGGTTACAGTATTCAACTTCACCAGTAGATGTCACCAAATCTCACACACAGCAGCTTTAATGCACTATTTCATGTCATGTTATTCTTATCATGTAGTATCATTGATCTGAGTTCATGTAAAGGTCAGACTGCTCATGATTTTACCTTGTGCTTTTTAGGAGCCCACACACACACACACACACACACACACACATATCCATTTCCCTATATATTACACTCAGTATGAAAACAACCACATTTGCATTTTCAATTGATTGTCAGTTTGTGATCTTACATTTCGTATAATATTTATTTATTAGGGCCTTTGTGCCGAATAGAATGATCAAAACCTGCAGAGTTGGATTTCTCTACAATCTACAAAACTTTTGATTTTACATTTACATTTCCTTGACCTCACTTTTGCTCTAAACTAAAACGAAATAAGGACTATATGTATTATTGATGTGTGATGATTGTTCTCTGTGGAACTTCCTGGTAAATCAAAGGTTGATCAAGTGAATAAACGTGACAGGGGAGCATATGTCAACGTCCTATGTGTGATAAGAAGAAGAGTGAGAGTTGCAGGTTTAGTGTTTCCTCATTATGAGGCGGTTGAGAAAAGGCTCTGTGTTGAACGTGATCTGGGATCAGGTTTGTCCTCTTCACACTGTGAATCAGTTTAGATTCGTCGGCCGCGATCTGTTCCACAGCCAGACTCTGACTGCGCGTGGAGAGGGTTCCATGCCGTGTTTGGCTCAGTGGCATCATAATGAAATGACATGCATCAAAAGGGCTGTGATGGTGGCAAGAGAAGCTCCTTCATAGTAATTACATTTCTTCAAATGTGCTTCATGATGCTCTGCTGAAGTTACACTCAGCCTTGAATAGGAAAGATAATTGGTAATAATCCAGTTGATTAGCTTATAATAATGATGTGATATGTTATTTATAGTGAGCTTTACAAGGCTGTTGACATTTTTAAAGCTTCACTTAGCACAGACAGACAAAGGGCCCGGTGCCTTGCTCCGTTACTCCAGTGTTAATCATTCTCTGTGAATACATTTCTCATACATGGCACAGCCACGGCAATTATTGATACATTTCTCCTGCTTCAAATGATATACAATTGCACTATTCTGCACAGCTCTATAACGTTTTCATCGGAGATGGGTCCACAGAGAAAAGAGGAAGAGGGAAAACACTGGCACAGCTCCGAGCACATGAAGCAGCTGCATGTTATCATGTGGCTTTGTGCAGCCGATTGTTATTGTGACTGTGAATTGCATCATGTGACGTGCACGGGTGCAACAGATTTATGATTAACTTCCTTTCCCCTATGGTCAAATATCAACCTCCTCCTCACATCACAAAGCGCCACCTGCAGCTGCCTTTTATCTTTGCTGTTGTCATTGCTGTTTGAAGTTAAAGGTGCAGTGTGCAAGATTTTGGTCATTTTTGCCACTTTGTCACTTATACAAATGCATCAAAATATTACAAAACAAAACATACTGACATTTTCATGAATTTATAATCATGCAACTGTTTTATTTTTAGTATAGGAAAAGTGGACATACTAAACCTCTTTCTGAGGGTTAATGAGAACTGAAGTCGACCACAGGTTCTCCTGCATGTTCAGAAGGGTGAGGGTGAGGCGATGGAAACAACACGCAACCTCACCTCTAGAGGTCACCAACTCTTACACACTGCACCTTTAAAATAGAAAGACCTAAACTATACTTAACTATTATATAGTATTGCATACATGCTCCCCCATCCTCTTTGATTCCCTCTTGCTTTCCTTTTTGTTAGTTGACAGCCATTTAGGCGAGGAAGCCCCCCCCCCCCACTCCCCACTCAGCTCCCACTTTAGCTGACACCCCCATATCTCTTCATGTGTTGGCGCCCCCCCCGGGCCTCCCTGTGCTGCAGCTCTTAAAGAGTCCTCTGTGTCTAATCTGAGCGCGGTGCCAAAGACACGCATCGCTCTTTCCTCTGGTTCCTGGCAGGAGTGCGGTGCACCTGCAGTGTTAGCGTGTGAGCTAACCCCCAGCTAATGCAAATGAGGGCATGTGTGTGATCAAAGGGCCGATTGGGCAGCTTTCTGCGTGTAACATTGCATATTAACGAGCCCGCTTCACATGGTATATAAAGGACATACATTGTTTGCTGCCCACAGGGTCAAACTACGGTTTGACTCGTCCCGGTGAGCATTAAACACGGGCTCTTATTATGGTATGCATTGTGTGCTGATGGAGTTTGAACAGGCGGCCGTGGGCAGAGGAGCCTGACATTTGGTTTTTTTGATTGTGTAAATACAGCCTGCGCTTCAGCTGAGGAGGTGACCTTCACCCGTTTACACTAACAAGCCCAGCGTGCGCACACTCCACTGTGTGCACTCTCTTAGTGCTCGCTGGGCAAAGCCACTCCAACTGCAGCTCATTTGAATAGCAAGCAACAGTGGGAGCCAGTTAGCTGGTGGCCTGCCCTCTCTATGGTTAACGCGGTGAGGCCATGTATCTGGAAGTGAGTCAACGTTTATATTGGCAGATCTAATATGGCTCAAAGTGTATGTTTGTTTGCAGTATGCTTAGATTTCACTAGAAAACAAGGGTATATGTTATTTTTGTGCTCTATTATTGTTTACATTTCTATTTTTATGTGTGCATTAATAATTAACTACATATATGTCTGAATACAAAGACTACACATTACTTTTAAAATCGCGAACATAACACAATTAAACTCATCCAGAACAAATATAACAAGTTTTCATTTATCATATTATTATTCATTAAGTGTTATTTTCAATTGATCCAATTCTTGAAAAACACACTCGATTATATTATTTCTCATTACAAAAATATTATATAATGACAGCCAAAATAATTTCTAAAAAAATTAACATTTTTTTTATTTGTACATATTATTTTGTATTTTTGATTTATTTTTTGTTTATTCATATTTATTCAATATTATTATTTCCAAATTCTGTTGACACTGTAAAATAGCAATACTCAGTCAAATTATTTGTATCAAGTAGGCTTGAATATGAAATTGTTTTTTTTCCCTGTATGTACATCGTGTAAATCACACCACACCGGTTTTCCCTTTTCCCCCTGTGGGGTTCTTGGGGAAACGACAGTGAGCTGATGATATCTGCTTTCATGGAACATATTTCAGACGATGTCTTGTTTTTCTGCCGCCCTGAAATATTACATGCGCCCTCAGCTCTGCATGCACGTTATTATTTCCCAGCCAGTTTCTGTGACACTGGCTGGGAACATCTGCTCTCCCAGCACAGGAAACACGCTCACAATGCTGGAACAAGCATCGTCCCACCCCTGTGTGCCGCCACGTGTTTATTAATTCTAGTTCAGAAGATTGTAGGTCTGTGCATCATTAAGTCATCACCATCTGCAGCGCGTACACCAGTGGTCATTCAGTTCTGTTGTCAGCTCACGTCAAGGCTGACGTAATGATCCCCCAGTGTGAGAGCTTAGGCGGCTAATTGCTGAAAGCTGAGTGGTTAGTCAAAGTACTGGAGTAGTATTTGGAGTAGTAGTATTGAGTCTTGAGTGTTTCTGTGTGTCTGCTCTGACCCCAGCTCACTCCAGCTGCTCTTCGTCCAGTTCTTTCCCTCCTGTCCTGTTGCTGACACGAGGGTGGCGCTGCAGACAGAGGGCTGTCAGTCAAAGGACTCCGTTATCTTCTCAGGCTCAGAGGATTCAGTGTCAACACCCCCCCTTCCCTCCCTCCCCTCCGTCACTGCATTCTCAGAGCTGGAGGAACAGGTTCTGTCTCTTTCTGTCCTCATGCTGTCACCTGAGATGTCCATGAAGGGTCGCTCTCTCGCTCTCTCTCTCTCTCAACAATACAAATTCATCCTCGCCCTCCCCAAACTAGCCTTTGATGAGGCGTCCTGCAGCTCTGTGAGTCCCGGTCTGCAGCTCAGCACCTTCTTCGAGTGTAAGAATGAGACTGTCTTTCTGAATATCGCCGCAGGGACGACAATTATAAAAACAGAACTTATTACAAATCTTCTCAGCCCTTTCCGAGGGGGTTCGTGTCCAGCTGAAGTCCCGTGATCCTTCGTCAGAAATACATTCCCCCTTTCCCTTCCCCTTAAGACCTGGCCCTCCATCCTTCATGCTCCAGCGGTTGGTTGGCTGGTTGGCAGCATGGGAACAGATGGAGAGCAGTGCAGCCCGGCAGAGGGCAGGATGACAGGCTGATGGGTGATGGCTCAGTGGCATCTTGACATATCAAACACCCGATCCATATGAATGTATTCAAATCAGACTTACATCACTATCACAGGCCCCCTCTCTGTCCTTTGTCTTTCACGCTCATCAATACAGGTGCAGGATAATAATTATTATTATTATTATTATTAATGCTTCAGCTATAGAAGCTATAGGAGATACTTTGACCAAGTACTTGTTTTTTTTGGCGTAAAGGTGCAGTGTGTAAGATTTGGTGACCTCTAGAGGTGAACTTGCATGTTGTATCTACCACCTCACCCTCACCCTTCCGAGAAATGCATGATAAATTCACTCATGACTTTTCAAAAACACACACACACACACACTCCCACAGGCGGAAGGATTTTCTCATGCTCTCTTTTACCCGAGCTTTAAGAACCCCCCCCCCCCCTACCCCCCCCCCTCCTCGCCCCCCCACAGGGTAAACATTGGTAAAAAAAACACACACACACACACACACCTGATATGCAAATACACCTTTCTGCTCCCAAACACACACTTTAAAATGTAAATGACTTCAGCAGAACCCACATACATTATCATTTCTTCTGACTTCTTCCATGAAGTAGTGTGGTTCTTGGGTCTTTGTCTGAGTAGACAAGCTCGATTCTCCACACTTGACTGCACTCCTCCTCCTCCTCCTCCTCCTCCTCCTCCTCCTCCTCCTCCTCCTCCTCCTGTAGTATTAAAGCCCATGGGACTTTAAAGGCTGCAGTGTTGTTTTCTTACAGAGGAGTGGTTCATCACACCACAACCTGTAGTGAAGATGAACCATTTAGATAAGTGGATGCTGCCATGCGGCTCAGAGATGAAGCCAGAGAGAATAAAGCCAGCGTCTCAGGATGGGGAGATCTTTATTATTTCTGTAAAGATAAATGGAGGATGATAGTCGCCATGACGATAGTTTTCCACTGCCTCTAATGTCGTCCAGGACAGATCTACTGTGTGTATATACATTTTTCACAGACTGGAGATGAATGCATGGACTGTTTGTTTACAATGTGGATGGGAGTTGACTCATGTTCTACTTTAATGTAAATTATGGCTTTAGCAGATGAGGTTAGCTTCATGCTAGGAGCACATTGTCACGTTGTTGTCTTTGAGAATTGTAAGAATCATACATTGTATTTGTGTTGCACCTTTTTAAGCACTGTCACAAAGTGCTTAACTCCAACCGAAGAAGTTAAATCAATCATTATAGAAGATATATGCTGTTAATGAAATGGCCACAAACTGAGATACAATACAGCAATATGAGGATATGTATTATGGTATTTCTGTGGAGGTTTTAGCATTCGAAGAGTTTTATAAGTCAAATGTGGAAGATGTTTACTTTAAATAACTTGCTGGATTTTCTTAAGTCAAGACTGAAGATTAAAAACAACCACACCTCTACCTCAAGTGTGTAACTTTGGGATTAACATCAGACGAGTGGAGATGAAATGACAAATACTCTTAGATTAATTATATTCCTTCTTTCCAACAACCTCAGAAATTATCACCGCTGATATGGCACACTTGCCAGATGATATCAGGTATTCAACAGACAACATTTATTTTTTTGTTTAAATTCTAATTTTATTGTCTAAATATTTTTGTATTATATTCTATTTAAAACAAAAATTGAATATTTATTTGTATTCCTGCTGCAAATCAAACCACCATATATTGTCTCAAAGCTGTCACTATTTGTTTTATGTAAATTGTATTCTACGTTCACCTTGATTTTCCCAGCATTTTTCTTGTAGTTTTATTATGTTGGTGCAAAGATTACACATCTCAGTCTTACTACTACTACTACTACTACAACAACAACTCATTCCAATTCCCTGCCCGAGCTGCACAATCTCTGGGTGTCTTCCAGTTTGCCATGTGGTGGAGGGGAGTAGCAGCAGAAGGTGAACTTTAATTGCAGTTTATTTGCCAAGTCTCATCCTGACCTATATTTAATCATTGAGTCCTGGCCCATCTCATCTACTATCCCATGTAAGTGTTGTAAATGAGACTTTAGACCATTCCTGCTCATCAGCAGCAGCAGAGAGCGTTGATGTCAGCACTTCCGTAAAACTCTGTCGTCATCCCTCTCGTGATCACAGGTGGGTCAGATGACCTGGGACAAGGAAGTGAAGCGATTTGCCCTCGATGTAAAACAGATTAAGGAAGAAGCAGGGAGTCATGAGCAACAGTGGTTATAACGTGACTCAGCAAATAAAGAGACGGCGGACATCTTTCTTTTATAATCATATTGTACTTCAGCTTTCATGACATCATAACATCACTAAAAGGACTCCATTTCATACATTTCATTTCCCGTTGTTCTTGTCTCCACAGATATCATCGACAAGAGTGAACTGAAGGCGTTCTTCGAGAGCAACTGTTCTCAGATTTATTTTATCTTCTATGAAAGTTTCATAACACTGGAAAGCAACTTAAAACAAAAAGGTGAGCATCAACCCTAAATCTCTGACAACCTCTTTACTATTTTACCTAGCGACTAATTTACCCTTTTTTCGGAGCTAGCTAACTAGCTTCAGCAACAAGTTTTTCCATTGACAGCAGTGCTGCTTTATAAACGACAGTCGACTGTTTAGAGAAGCTAATCAGCTGTTTGTACCTTAAACACAGCCTGACAGACGACCCTCACCAGTTTATATTTTTCTTATTGGAGCTTTGAATGTCTAAAACCAGTTGAACTGGACATCAAATGGACTGAGCACAAAGTCCATGTAAAGTCCAGTGGAGCTGACGTACAAGCAAATGCGGGGCTGACAGAATGCAAATACTATGAGATGTTAATCAGCATATTTACATGCCGCAGTTTAAATATGCCCTTAATTTAGCACTTAACCCTTAGACATACCTAGACACTATTTTGTGTTTTTTGCTTTTTATGTCTTACAAATTTTAGCCTTAGATTATGAATTTCATTTGACAGGAAACGGCAAGTGGCAATTGAAGGGTTAAAAGTTTTTAAGTGCGTGAATATTTGATATGTATGATTAGAATTGATGCTGGTTTATGAGATTAAAAAAATGAAAAAATATATCTTAATATCATTTTTAAAGCTTTTTTTTATATAAATATGTTTTTGTGATGAAGGCATAATCGCATACGTTTTTTAAAAGATGCATCTAAGGGTTAACCCTCACTAAGCACCAGTATTCAAGGGTCTGTGTTTTGCTTTAGAATGATATAATTGCGCACAGACCTGTTGACCACCACCGTCTGTGCTGGTTGAATTATTAACCCTCTCCCTCCGTGCTCGGTGTGGTGTGTGTTACAGCAGGACTGTGTTTCCCTCTGCACAGAAGTAATGTCCAGTATAACCAGCGTTCTTCATTCCCTCTGGGCGTCTGTAGAATACTAGTGTCCACAAAGTGAACCCTGATTATTGTTCCATTATTGATGAAGCTTGTGCGGCTCAGCTCTAGGTTTATACGTTTTAAGAGCTTTGTGTGTTTTCCTTTTTGTTTCAGGGAACAAATCTCAAAGGGAGGAGCTGGACTCCATTCTCTTTATTTTTGAAGTAAGTCATTTTCCTTTGATTTCCTCTGCAGCCTCAACCTGTTTACTGCTCAACTCAGGGGGTGGGCAGGGGTTTCCATGGTGCCACTCAGCATAACCTAGTTACTGCCTGAATTTAACTGAAATTCGTGCACATGTTTAAAAAAATAGAACAAAAAAACAAAACAAAGCCTGGTCTCCCGGCTCTCACTGGGTTGAGATCTGAGGTGCGTATGCAAATCGGGGGAGTCAAGTCTGGTGTGTGCATGTGTTTGCCTTGAAGCCCCTCCCTCTGTTTTCCTCAGCACAGTTTTTAGTTGCACATGCAGGTTAAAGTCCCCTACCTTGTTTTCCCACCTGACAGCGGAGGCGGCTCCAGTTTCCAATACAAACACTCAGCTCTCCAGTTACATTTGTCCAGGGCAGGGCTGCTCTGATGGCAGCCAATCAAAAACACAATGTGGGGCAGTCTGTTTGCCCCCCTCTGCGCAGTTTGTCATGTTCTAGTTTTTACCATCACCTGGGAGCCGTGTACATATGTGCAGGCGTGTTCCTCATAATATGTCCAGGAAAAAGTAAGACCCTCAATTGCAGTGTTTCTCAACTGGTGGGCCCACTTCTGGGTCGCGGACCGGTTTTCAGCGGGTCGTGAGCCTTTGACTGTGCTTTTATTTTGGAGATGAATTTTTTTTTATGCGGTGGAGTGCCGTCTATCCACACACCTTGACAGCAGGTAGCGATGAAGCCATGTACTGCTAACAGAGACCCACCATTTCACAGATAGAAGAAAACCCATGACATTTGTTTACATATGCTAATTGACTATGAAGTACGACAGCGACTACATGAAAAATGGACTTTTTTACATTGACGACAAAAGACTATGTACGTTTTATTACCTTGAGTTCCTATCATGCACTTTTTGGTTTATTATTCAAATGCAGGTCAAATGAAAATTGCCTTTTTTGAGCATCGCCACCTGCTGGTGTTTTTCGTTTATCATCAAACTTGTTTTTTTTTTTGTGTTGACATACTTTGATATTCTGTTCTATCTCTGGTCCTAACTGTACCATCTCTTTAGTGAAATTGATTTGAGAAGTGAAGAATTTTGCAGGATTTGGGTCACGGCTCGTCATTAAGAGGTGATGGTGGGTCCTGAACCCAGACCAGTTGAGAACCAATGCTCTGATGGAGCCTCAAACATGCATCAAAGCACATGTTCCCTTAGATGTTTTCAGACGGGCATGTACAGAGCCAAAGCGTGTGGCTATGATACACCACACACTTTCTGAGAAATGGTACAAATACAAATATAACCTCACGGATGTTGGTTGAAGTGTCAGCAATGATAAGATTCAAGAGATTTTGATGAAGTGCGCCCACACTTATGTTAAGAGTGTGCTGCAGACTTTATAAGTTAAGCTGGAAAATGTCCAAACGGTTGGACCGAGCTGTACTAGTTTGTCTTCTGCTGTGGACATACCGCATTTGTTTTTCTGGACGATCTAACACAGGGGTGTCGGACTCATTTCCACCGAGGGCCACATCAGCATCATGGTTGCTCTCAAGGGGCCGGTTTAAATTGTGGGATTAAATGTAATTACTACTTAACATATTGTAAAATAACTGTCTGCATACATGATTATCATTTATTCAAGTTACAAATATTGTAGATGCATTTACATTCATGTGAAAACGTAAACACACTGAATATATTGCTACACATAAAAAGGGGCATTTGTAATTCACTAGAGTTCATGGGCAATGTATGTTTTAGACTTTTATTTTTAAAATAGAATGATCTTGTGGGCCACATTTGGCCTGCGGGCCACGAGTTTGACACATGTGATAACAGATGGCATCTGTCTTCATGCTGTCGTCTTGCATCATTTTGAGTCCTGCGTACTTGATGCATTATGGGAAGTAGCACAATTAATATTATGCATCATATGCAGTTTAATTAGTCCTTCAGGTTTCTGTCCCTTTATATAAATCCAGCTCTATTATGAAGCCTCGTCTCTCATCTGTTGGGAAGCTAAATGACTATTAAAATTAATGAATTCAAAGCGGTGCTCCCCATCTGTTTGAAAAGAAGTTCCCCTTCTCCTCTCGCCTCCCTGCCAGTTCACATCCAGTCCTCTGACCTGTGTGTAAAGGCAGGATTCATGTCTGCTACATATTTATGGAGTCATCTTTCCAGAAAGAGCTAATATTGAAAGCAGCTTAACCCCGGTTTGTCCTCTCTCAGCCCCTGTGTGTGACCATGAGTGCTTTTACAGAAGATAAGCTCATGTTGAGTGGTGTGTACAGGACAAGACCCACACAGACTCTGTGTCTTTAATGCCACATTAGATCAGCAATATCAGATCATACTGTTTATGGTTTAAATCAGTGGTTCTCAACTGGTCTGGGTTGGGGACCCATCATTACCAGTTAATGACGAGTAAAAATTCCGACTTCTCAAATATATTTAATGAAAAGACGGTGCAGATGGAACCCGATATAGTCCAGAATATCACAGTATGACGACACAAAGAAAAAACGGATTTATTGATTGACAAAAACCACCAGCAGGTGGCGATCCTAGCGAGTGAAGTATTCCCCTTTTAAACTCAATGAGCTGCATTTTAAGTAAAATTTTAAAAGTGCATCTTAGTAATACAACGTACAATATTTGAAAATCCACATTTCATGTAGTCGGTGTCGTACTTGTGTTTTGCCATGGTCAATAAGCATATGTAAACAAACTTTGTGGGTGTTCTTGTATCTGTGAAATGCCGGGTGTCTATTAGAATTACAAGGCATCATCGCCACACGATGCACAGGATTTTTCTTCCTAACTATTTTCACAGTCACAGGCCCACTTTTGGGTCCCGACCCACTAGTTGAGACTCATTGATCTAAATGAATCAATTATACATAATGTTACGTAACACAGGAGCACGACCAAACCCTCAAAGATGAACTAATGCAGCCAAGTGAATTGTGTATTGTTACCATTCCTCACGCTGAAGCAGCCATGTGGTGGATTGACACCCTGAACTGACATTTCATGCTTTTCATAAATGTGGTGTAGAGAGAGGCGGTGAAGGGACAGCTGCTTAAACCGAGGCCTTCTTTTACATCTCAGTGCTCCGACACACTTTAATGCGGTTGTTCTCAACTGGTCTGGCTTCAGGACCCAACATCACCCCTTAACGACGGGCCGCGACCAAAATCAACTTAAGAAAATCCATATTTCATGTAGCCGGTGTCGTACTTGATCAATTAGCATATGTAAACAGACTGGTGTGAAATCGCTGGTGTATGTTGGCATTACAGGGCTTCATCGCCACCTACTGTAAAGGAGTGTGAATGGACGACACTCTGATGTCTAAAAAAAAAACCTTCAAAATAAAAGCATAGCAGCAGCTTTTTTTTCCAGGCCCACCACCCCCTGAAAATGAGTCCACGACCCACTTTTGGATCTCGACCCACCAGTTGAGAATCACTGCTTTAATGCCTCATGACAGGAAAAGATGAAGATCAACAGTGTGGAAGAATTCCATAGTTACTCACCTGGCACATGGGAGTATGATGCACCCCCCCTCCCCCACCATCTCACTCTCCATCACCTGAGTCCCTCCTTGTGTTCAGATCTGCCTGACACATACAGTGTGTGTGTGTGTGTGTTTGCGTTGAGCTGGCCATGCGTGGATTATTCCACTGTCATGATGAGGTATGTGACCCCCTTTTCCGTGTGTGTGTGTGTGTGTGTGTGTGTGTGTGTGTGTGTGTGTGTGTGTGTGTGTGTGTGTGTGTGTGTGTGTGTGTAGAGGAGTGCAATCCCCGTGCTGAGCCTGTGTGAGTAATGGATATCTAGAGGGGGTTAAGCTTTTGTTCCTCCTCCTTAACTCTGCTGGAACACCCCACCCCCACCACCACCACCAGCAGCAGCAGTAGCAGCAGCAGCAGCAGCAGCAGCAGCAGTAGCAGCAGCAACCCTCCAGGATTTCTTTGTGTCTGCTGCCACTGAGGAATCCATGGTGGTTAGTGATGCTGCATGAGGATCTGATCACAGACCTGAAACACTAGATGTGGAGGCAAGCAGCACATGTCTTCATCAGTATCGACCAAGTAGATGTGAGCGTGTGCGTTTTCATTTTTAGCGTCAATTGCAATGGAAGCAGATTATAAATATGAAAAATGATGAGAATTAGAGCTTATAATATCAGTGAATGTGCTTGGATGCAGAAAGGGAGCCATGAGTGGTGGGATTGTGTGCCTTCTTGTTTTGAATTTCAGTATGGGTCACATGGTTGCCCTGATTGATGTCAATCATATCTGTATCCATAGGCTGCATATAAAGATGGACGTAGCATCAGTGACGTCACCCATATTAACTAACTCCTCCTACTTCCTGGTTCATCCAAAACGGGCAAAGAGGCAGAGAACAGGTGGAGTTGGGTGAACCCCTGTTAATTACGCACGATTTCAAATCTGGATAGAATGAAGATAAGCCCCGCCCCCGTACAGTTGTCAGAGGAAAACATGTGACTGATTAAGACCAAACCTGTAGTTTGTACCAGACTTGAAACATGTTTCATTCACCTCTAAAGTTGATCATTTTAACATGGGAGTCTATGGGGATGGAATCTCCAGTGGCCACCCTGTGAACTGCACTTCCATATTGGGCTTATCTGTCAGCCATGGAGGTTGCTGCTTGTCCTTATCCAGTAAATAACCACATATGGAAATCTCGATAATTAGATTGATGAATATCTGATCCGTGTTTTTACATTGAGATCATATGAGGGAGTCGAGCACATTGGAGCTGCTGTTTCGTCCAGATCCTCTGGTTTTGGTCATTTGTTATTTGCCCAGTGTGAACGGAACCTGGAACATTAAGTCCAGGTGTGGCAAGTGATTGTAAGGATTGAGGCATATTACATTCGGTTTCCAGGTCATTACGACCACAAGGAGGGAGAAAATGGCCTGTGAAGATGAGTGTAATTACGTGAGGAGCTGAAAATACACCAGACCATAATAAGCTCAACCATAGGAAATCAAAAGAACAATGTATTGCTGTAAATCTGACTCTCAGCGTGAGGCCAGGGCTAACAATGAGGGAGTTGCAGGGTTTATTGCTGAGGTGAGATAGGCTCTGCCTGCATTTACTGTTGCCGAGGTAACGTCACACCAGAACAGCCATGAACTAATTCATGTCTGTATGTGTCTCACAGATCTCATTAAGCAGTCGTCTTATTGACTTCACATGTGACACATTTATTGTAAGCATGCAAGGCCCTCCATGATGTGGCATGATAGGAAACCGTTTTCATGTCCTTGTGTGAGGAGGTGGAACAATGTTTATCCAATGTCAGCAACTTAATTCAAGTCTGCAAAAAGATCTATTTCTGGGGGGGGGACATGACCTCTGTGTTTTTGACCTGAAGTCAAATCCAGATTTCAACCTAGTTGGATTAGAATTTGTTGTTATTTTGTCCCATTTCCTCTCTACAGATTGAGGATAGGGCCTTGTCCAGTCACCTCATGTTTCTACTGATGTTTTGACAGTTTTTTGTGTGTGTGTGTGTGTGAGACGACTCACAAGAATCAGAACATGTTCTTTCTAACGCCCCAGGTGCTATTAACCTGCACGAGTAGATAAATAGGAACTTAATGAGAATAGAAAGTGAATCTGTAGCAGTGAAACTGGAGGAGATGACATTCTGTGTATGGAAGTTCTGGTCTCATGAGACTCAGTAAAGCTGTTCCCAGAGCTCTGAGTGTTTACTCATGACTGCATCCACAGGTCAGAGGTCAGAGTGGGACTCATGCTGACGTGGAGGTTGTGGGACAGGTTGTGGTTGAGAAGCTCTGTGGTTATAAATCTCATGGAGGGAAGTGTGTTTTCATCCACTTTCACTCCAGGATGTGACCCCGCCATGACCTGTCTGTCTCCCGGACCTGAGTCAGCATTCTGGATTCCCCTTGCCATCCTGTCTGTGACCCCCCCCCCCCTTCCTTCTGCTATTGTTTTTACCAAACTTACTCAGTTGGAAGTCCATATTACAGTCAATAAAATAAAAAAAACTCATATAAAGTCATGAAGATGTCGGTAAGTCATTGTTTTGTAATATTTTTTTAGAAATGACAAAAATGACTGGAATCTTACACACTGCACCTTTAGATGCAACACACATGTACTACATGAAAGCTGAGTGTGTCCTGTGTGTGTGTGAGAAAGTGAGTGATTAGAAACACAGCGTCACTCAGTATCAGAAACAGCACTCAGCATGAATGTCTTGTAGTTAAGGCGTCTCACTCCTCCTGATTCACACCGACTGTCTGTGTGTCTCTGACACATTAACGCCGCACCGTTTAGCTAAGTGCTTTTAATTTCTCTTTACCTTTGATCTCGTTAAATTCACCGCTCTGACTGATATTCTCTTTCAGGGGATTACTGGTTCATGTTCATTTGTAAATTTGAGCTGCTCTTTTGAAAAATAGAGCGGCCTGAGTGAATTCATCATTCATCACAGGACATTGTTGAACCGTTTGGGCTCTTAATGTCACATGCACAAACACACATTTATGAATAATATGATAATTCATATTCTATTAATAATTAGTTTTGTTGGAATGTATGTCAACATGATTCATTTCTTCGGGGCTGTGCAGAAAGTGCTGAGAATCATCTCCAGTCTGCTGAAGCACAAAGAGGAAGCTGATTTCATTGCACTCTGCTGCTTCCACCTAGTGGCCACAGCACAGAACGACAACACGAGAACAGAAGCTTCTCTCAGGACAGGATGGCGTTATGGTGAATATTTAAAGCACAAAACTGGATTTTGAGTTTTGGGAGACATGACTCACACGTCTGCATCATGATGTGAGGGCACGCTCAGAAACGTGATGTTCGTGTCAACGGGCGCCGTGCATATTTAACTTAAAGATCTTTTTATTAAAAGCCAGATGTTTATAGCGACGTTTCTCCTTTATTATTTATTATCCTCACAATTAACAGCTATATTCAACCCATGTTTTAGTAGATCCAGTGATTTCCACACCTTGTGTCTGTTTGTTGTAAGATTACACAATAACCCACTGGAGGGATTTCCACAAAACCTAGCGGAATGATGGTCTGAGCCGGGGGATCAACCTGTTCCATCACACGAGTTTACAAATCCATACAAAAAAACAATAATAATACAAATGTCTGTAGTTTAGTGCTGATCCAAATGAAGATCTGCATCTGGACCTTGTCAAAGTCATGCCCTCTGCTGAATTTGCTCCGTGATCCAGAAAGAGGTCATTTCCCTTTTGCTGCATTTACACTGTGTTAATGTGTTGACATTGACTTTCTATCCTCCCTCCTTGGTGCATCCGCCTAATCAAAAACCTAAACAATATGCAAATGACCCCACTTCTTGTGGTAGCCCTCGATGTGTTGCTGCTGCTGCCGCTGTCTTCTAAAAGCCCTTGTGGACCACCTCTGGGAGAAGTTTATTCTTTGTCATGTTCTGGCCCTGCGGCTGGAAACCCAAGTGCGGATCATGTAAATGTGCCGAGGCTGCGGTTGCGCGGCGGTAATGCCCCTATCGTTATGCTGGAGTACGGCTGCAGATTATCGTGACTCCACCAACCTCCGGTCCAGCCGTCTCTGCACTCGCCTCATATCAGCTGCTAAATTCCACATTGTTGCCGCCTCCATTCCGGCTCGGCGGGGAGTCTTTTCCTGAGCTACCTTCTCCATCTCATTCCCTCTCTCCCTGGCTGATGCTCTGTGAGGAGAGAGAAAGATGGTGTTATTGTGTCTGCACACGCACACACATGTATGCACACACACACACACACACACACACACACACACGCACGCACACACATGCATGCACACACACACACACACACACACAGGGAAAGGCTTAAGCCGGCCACCCTGCTGTGTTACCGCCAAGCATAATGTGTCTGCTGTGGCGAGGAGGCAGAGTGGACGAGGCCAGTGTGCAGCCTGGAAGGAGACGTAATAATCCCATGTGGGATCAATAGCGAGGTGCAGACACAT
Organism: Chascanopsetta lugubris; assembly: GCA_016785325.1. NCBI lineage: Eukaryota > Metazoa > Chordata > Actinopteri > Pleuronectiformes > Bothidae > Chascanopsetta > Chascanopsetta lugubris. Next base: position 26,834 of record JAFBJT010109411.1, read on the forward strand.
GCCTGTACACGCATATCATCATGTCTCGGGATCAGGGAGAAGTTGAGCAGCACAGATCGTCATCCAGCTCCCCCTTAAAGGGATGTGTGTCTTTCTCTATCTCCAGAGTCAATGATACTGACAAGGGATTAAGTCCCAGAGGACAGGGAGGGACAGTTACAATGGAGAATGACAGGGAGAGGCAGAATACATGAGGTGAGTTGTTGTTAAAGGTGCAGTGTGTAAGATTGTGGTCATTTTTGTCACTTCTAAAAAATATTGCCAAACGATTACATACTGACATTTTCATGCATTTATCATGTAAATGTTTTTTTTCCATGACCCTAAAATGAGCCCATTAATGTATATTTACATGAGGAGCGGGTCCTCTCTATGGAGGCCGCCATGTTTTTACAGCCGTAAAAGTGGACGTACTAAAACGTATGAGTTTTAATGACAACTGAAGTCTCCCATAGGTTCTCCTGCATGTTCAGAAGGGTGAAGGTGAGGTGATGGATACAACCTGGAACTTCACCTGTAGTTGTCACCAAATCTTACACACTGCACCTTTTTAATATACAAAATATTGATTTGGTTAATTGCAGTTTTTTTTTTCAATGACCATGTTATTTACCCCTTTATTTATTTATTTATTTCTCTGTCCCCGAGTGTCTCCCCTCCAGGGCAGATGAGCTTCTCATCATGCCGGGCCGGTGGTTGGCGCGGTGGATGAGTGGGTTTGTGCTGCATAGGAAAACACAGTGAAGGATGGACTTGACCTCCACATTGTAATCATGAAGTCTGATTGGGTCAGTGATTAGGGTTTGATGAGGAGTGAGCCACTGGGGTATCAATTGCTCACAGTGCTCTGACTGTTAACCAGCCACTCATGCGCACAGGTCCACATCTGCAGTGTCCAGACCCCCCCCCCCTTCCCCCACTCCCCCCTTCCCTCTTCCCCCCCGAGGGACCCAGTTAACCTGTTGCTGCGTTCAAGAATAATGATAGGCCGCTGAAAGGTTAGCGCTCTCTAATTGAGTTGTAAAGTGGTTGTTGGCGAGGTGATGACATTTCTCCATGTTGTCCTGTGTCACACCGATCTGCTGATGTGAGGCGGCGGCAAGGGGGGGAGGGGGAGGGGGAGGGGCTATGCTGCTGCTGCAGTCCTACATTTCTGTCCTACAGCCGTTGTGTCCTGCTGCCTATTCTTGTTCCAGATTGAAATTGAGATGATAAATTGAGGAATTGTTGATCTACACGATGTCACATCATGTTTTGTCACGTGCTTGTTTTTCCCTTGTTTACTGAAGAGTACGTTTTTTTTTAGATTTGGAGCCAATATTTATGAATTTATTTAGAATAAAAGGTGTCTGCTGGGTGCTCATGAGGCTCGTAGTGGGCAGTTCACTCGTCGCCATCTTGCAGATGCCTGACTCCTCCTTCTTCCTGCTTCATCCAAATATGGACAAACAGGCGGGGCACAGGTAGAGCTGGGGTGGCTGGGCCTGTGGTGCTGTCGCATCATCCACAGAAGGTGGCGGGCAGGCCTAGGTGTCACTCGAGAGGCCACGCCCCTTAATCATGCACAGTTTCCAACCTGGATAGAATGAAAATATGTCCCGCCCCCGCACAGTTGTCACAGGAAAACATGTGACTGATAGAGAACGAAGCTTCAGTTTGTACCAGACTGTTTCATTCACCTCTAAAGTCGATCATTTTAACATGGGAGTCTATGGGGATTGACACCCTGCCTCAACTGGCCACCCTGTGAACTGCAAGTTCAGCCACTCTGCGAAAAGGCTCTGCTGTTTAGTCTAATGTGGCTCTAATGACGATTCTGTTCCTGAAATAGTCCATAGTTGATGAGTCATTGAATCTGATTAGTATGTTTTGATTTTGTCCTCCAGAAAATTCTTCAGCTTCTGCCGGAGAAGATCTACAACCGCTGGCAGTTCCACAGCATCGGTATGTTCCACTCACACACCTGTTCCTGGCACCGCCGCCGTGTCTCCATGTTATGCGCGTGTGTCTCCTGTGACCTCTGAGATACAGTGATGGTGCAGACATGGGCTTCACCACCTCCGGCCTCCATCAGGAAGAGACAGTAATTAGTCTTAGAAGGGAATGTAAATGGAGGAAAAATGCAAATTAGCTTTTCATTTGAAATGCAAATAAGTAATTGAATTATGCTGGCATGGTTTCAGTCGCACACGCGCGCGCACACACACACACACACACACACACACACACACACAGAAAGAAAGACCCTGGCACAAAAGCGATAACCTCAATTAGAAGCATTGTTTGTCAGTGGCTGGCAGCAAAACATTCAAGGTCCGGATCAGCTGTATTAGCCCCCCCCCCCCTCCTCCGGCTCCATCTCTGTATAGATGGATGCTCCACTTACTTGTCTTTCCTCAGTCGTTTCACCACATATCATCGCAGCTTTAAATCTGAGGCTGCATGTAAAGATGGAGGCAGCGCCCGTGGCGTCTGGCTTGCGGCCTTTTCCTGAACTCCCTTGCGTTGTTCCTCTGCAGCTCATCAGTTCACGTGTCGTGTGTCAAGGATCTGCCACTCTGTACTTTGCCTCTCTCCATACTCGCCTTTAAATTGAATTCCTCACATGACTTTTTACATTTCACATATTTCTTCCTCCACATTCTGCGTCAGCCGTAGCGGAAAGCTTTTGTGTAATAAATTCTCGGTGACGCTGGCGGGTGGACGAGGAATGGCGCTAATGACTTTCGGTGTCTCTGTCCTTGTTGCAAAATGATTGTGAGGGTGCAGACATTTGACTGGGGCCATTAGGAGCTTTTATCCTCCTATCTGCTTACTTACACCAATCAGCCTCCACATTAAAACCCAGTGACTTGTTTTAATGACGTACTATTCCTTTTGAGAGCCATTAAAGGATTCCTTCACACCTTTATGTGAGCAACACACATGCTATCGATTGAACTCGCTGAGAGAAGAAGAGTAAAAGCTCCACTTAAAGACATTAACTCATGTGCAAACTTCAGAGCTTTGTTGAACTTCAAGATGAGCTCAGCTGCGTGTTCGTGGTTCCAGTTTGGATCACGTTTTCACGAAACATTGAGAAAATCAAATATAATCGATAATAATATGTTTTCATTGACGTTTCTCAGTTTGTCACTTCATTTGTTTACAAGTGATAACACATCATTTGCCCACATTCCTAAGAATTATAACAAATACACAGTGTAACCAAGTCAAACTGGGATTTAAAGAATTGTGAATGATGAACTGAAGTAAGAAAGTAAATGAAATAAAGAACACTTTCACTACATCATCATCAAGTATGGTTTGGAATGAAAAAAACAGCTTCCAACAATATAGTACGGTAGTTTTACAGATATCAATATACTGTACAGACTCTTCAACTCTGGAAGAAGCTAGAAAAGACAAAGCTTAAAATTAATTAGATGATAGATAAGTAGCAAGAAGAAGAAAGGGAAAAAGAGGAAAACATATTAATGAAAATAATTGAAATTAAAAAAAAGATGAATAAATTAACAAGAAACATATACAAATAAAAAGGGAAAGGAAATAATAAATAAATTAAAAGGGAAAGGAAAAAATGAGATGAATAAAAAAAGAAAATCATATGTCCTCGTTACTTATAGCTGTGCTGTCTGCACAGCCGCCTTTAATTATTCATGTTAAAATGGTTGAATCGTCACAGCCTATAAGTAATTTTGAGTCCTGTGTTGTCGTTGTTGAAAACAAGACTTTGACTAAATGCTAATATCATATTGGACATTGTGTTTATCCACTTTAGAGCTGCAACTAATAACTATTCTGAAAAATCACTTCATCTAGCTTCATTTTTAATGAACAAAGTAAATTGATTAAAATACAGTACCTGGATTTAATCATTTCCAGCAGAATATTTTAAATTTTAAAAGCACATGTTCTTGTATCGTACCTTTTCAAAGAACATTGCCCACATTTTACGATGTGCTTTAAAATCAATTGTTCAGTTAACTGATTGATCTGATTACAAATAAGTTGTTTACTTTTTTTAAAGTATAGCATTGACCCATCTCTCACTTTTTCATTCTTCCAGGTTCTATTCTGAAGAAGCTTCTGCACACTGGAAATTCATTCAAGGTACTGATTTCATTTCACAATATTACATTCTTGGCTATAGCTCGTATTCCTGTGTAATCGATGGGAGTCTCACTTTTGGACGGAGCCTCAAGTGGCCACGTTGTGAAATGCATGTTATCCAACTTCTGTATTGGACCCATCCATCAGCCCCAGTCCATCGTGCCACACTTCAAATGAAAAGTCATTCGTCTTTGTGAGCGGGAATGATGACGATAATGTTTGTGAATATATTTGCACTTAGCGTGGGAAAGCAACATCCGTATTTCACGTGTACCAGTTTGTGTATATCATTTGTATTCATGCATTGAAACGTCCTCCTGACAGATTCGCTGTGAAGGGATCCGCCTCTTCCTGCTGTGGCTTCAGGCTCTGAGGGACAACTGTGCTGAGGAGCAGTTCCTTATCTTCGCCTGTCTGGTGCCAGGGTTCCCTGCTGTGCCCTCCACCAGGGGGCCCTGCACCCTGGACACCATCATTTACAACCCCTTCTCCAACCCCCCTGATGGTGAGACAGAAATCATTCTCCTTAATTCAAATTAAGAACCTGTTTTGTTTTGCGGTTAGCTCACGTGTGTGTGTGTATGTGTGTGTGTGTGTGTGTGTGTGTGTGTGTGTGTGTGTGTGTGTGTGTGAGCAGCGAAAGTGGTGCCCGAGGAGATCACCCCGCTGCTTCCGGCTGTGGTGGGAGAGAAAGTTGCCGATGACCAGACGTGTTTCATCCTGGAGACGCTGCTCAAATACATGGTCATTCAGGTGAGGCCTCCACTGTTATGAAGCGGGACTAGGATATGTTGTACGGTTAAAGGTGCATTGTGTACGATTCTGGTCATTTTGTCACCTCTAAAAAATATTACAAAACAATGACATACTGGCATTTCATGAATGTATAACCAGTGTAAATGAGCACTTTAATGTATATTTACATGAGGAGCGGGTCCTCTCTGTAGAGGCGGCCATGTTTTTACAGTCACCCAGAGTGGACATAATAAACATCTTCTGAGTTTTGATCTGGAGTCGACCACAGGTTCTCCTGCATGCTCAGAAGGGTGAGGGTGAGGTGATGAAACAACCTGCAACTTCACCTCTAGATGTCACCAAATCTTACACACTGCACCTTTAAATGTGAAAAGAAGGAACATGAAACTAAATCTGTTGTTAAGTTTGTAAAACTGCAGTCTGATAATTGTGTGTTTACTCAGCTGAACCCCCCCCCCCCCCCCCCCCCCCCCCCCCTGAATGTTTGCTTCTGAGAGAAACCTTCACTCTATTGTGTGTGAAACAATAAACTGTCAGTGTGTGAGTGAAGCTGGAAGCATCTCCTCTGGCTGTGGCCTGACCTTGTCTGCCTTTGTGCTGTGTGTGTGTGTGTGTGTGTGTGTGTGTGTGTGTGTGTGTGTGTGTGTGTGTGTGTGTGTGTGTGTGTGTGTGCCAGGCATCCAGTTTAGAATGGAGGAACAAAGAGAACCAGAACACAGGCTTCAGGTTTCTCTTCAGCCTGTTCAAGAAATACTACCTACCACATCTGTTCCCCTCCTTCACCAAACTCACCAACCTCTACAAGCCTTTACTGGGTGAGATGACACATCATCACTTGTTCTTTTGTGCACCATCCTTTTAGGTATTATCAAGTGTATTATAGTAGTTAAACAGTCAGTAAGATGAATGAATGTATTTCAAATCAGCCTGGAGAGGAATTCAAATGACTAGGTGTGTTCTTATTTTTGCATGTGTTCATGTATATAGTTCTTTGTTTGCTCCATGATGTGTGTCATGATTATATGGTACTGAAAATGGACCCTGTGGGACACATACATAAAATACATATAAGTCCATTAACAAAACAAAACAAAAAAATCAAATATCTGTAAATTATGCTTGCTAATTAAATTGAACAACAGCCTACATCACAACTTCCCTTTAATGGGTTTTCATTCAGGGCTCAATCATTTTTTTTATAAATATACCAATTTAATCAAAACAAGCAAATATGAGTAGTTTTCGCAAATATTATGAAATTGAAATTGATTGTTTAAATTGCATTCCTGCAGGATTGTCTTCAATGATGCAGTAGCTCCTAGTGTTAAACCGCGGAGTACAATACAGTAAAGCACACATTTCATGTGTGGCCTGCATTCCATTATATTTTAAAAATAAAAAATGAACATCGGGCCACAGTTTGCACCTCTGCTGTCGCAGAATGAAATGAAAAATAAACAGACGACAAACTGAATATTTCTCATCCAGACCGGCGGAGTATTTCATTCTAATACTACTTCTTCTCTTGTTTCTTCATCCCTCCCTCCTCCTCCTCCTCCTCCTCCTCTCTCAGACCTCCCGCACCACAGACCAAAACCCTTGTATGTGCCAGTGACTCGAAACAATGAGAGCACCTTCTGCACCAGGGACCAGTACCTGGCTCCCCGCGTGGCCTTCATCACCTGGCTGGTCACCTTCTTCCTGGAGAAGAAGTACGTCAGCAGCGCTGCAGCGGCGCAGAGCGCCAAGAACGGCACCGAGGTCATTCCCAAACTCATCCAGGTCAGCTCGACTTCAGCTGTGTCTTCATTCCTGAAGCAGGAGCACGTGTTTTGGGTGATGTGTTCTCTCTGCAGAATGTAGAACAGTTTCAAAGCAACACGTACCTCATCCTCAGACGTCCCAGAGAACATCAAGGTTCAACTGTCTCTTTCTGTCATCACATTTGAATTCATGAAAGTCATGAATCATTTTATGAAAAGCAACAAAAATGAATCCAAACTGATTCAAATCACAATCTGAATTGAATCCTTCAATA
>JAFBJT010109411.1:36673-59961 GCA_016785325.1 Chascanopsetta lugubris
GAGAGAGTGAGAGAGAGAGAGAGAGAGAGAGAGAGAGAGAGAGAGAGAGAGATAAAACCATACACCAGCACAGGCACAGAGAGAAAGAGAGGGGGGGGGGAGGGAGCGAGAGAGGGAGGGAGGTGAGGAAGTACTTTAGAGAGAAGACGCATCCTCTGTGCAGTGGTGGAAGCAACATCTCCAGGTTGCGGTCAACGCCAGAAGTGTGCGCGCGCTCTGTCTGTTTTTTTTCACTCTCTCCCACTTTATTATTTCCTGACGTCTCGTCGCATCACGTGACGCTGAGATGTGGATTTACAAGCTCGTTCTCGGACTCGTCCTCGTGTTTTGCTCCGGTAAGTTTGCACTCCGTAACTAGTTACAGCCCAGCGACCCGCATGCGTGCCTGTCTGCCCGCGTGCCCGTCTGCCTGCGTGCCTGCGTGCGTGCGCCGCAGCCGCAGCCGCAGCCGGAGCCAGGGGCAGGCGCGCGGAGCAGAGCGCACAGCTGCTGCGCTCGCGCTGTCAGAAACTGCGGGTTTCACCACCGCACTCTGTTCCATTCTTTACGCAATCGCCACGTTTAATGTGCCGTGTCGCTGCAACACAACTCTGCATTGTTTGCTCTTTCCTGTGCGTTTGTGATGCCTCCAATTCTGCGTCAAATAAAGCCACAATTAAGTTAAGTGTTGCCATTTTCCGCACGCAATCTCCAAAACAAGCATCGGTTGCTGCAATAGGATCAAAAAGAATGAGCGATCATAAAAAATAATCACCTTATGGGAAACCCTGCAAACGCTGGTGTTGCTATTAGTGGTGATCGATTGTGCGTAAAAGCCAACTTGGCGCATTGGGACGCGTCACCGTGGGCCATCCGACTGGACCACTTGGACAAAGTGCCAGGATGTAACCCACTGATCCACAGAGTGGAGGCAGTATCAAAGTCAGGGGGGGTGGGTCACCCTGTGGTCCCAGCGTGGTGTGATTTCTCGGATCATTACGCACCACAGGGGGAGAAGCTGAGCCGGTGAAGTCAGGTTCATCCTGGGGGGGTGGGGGGGGGCATGGGGGGGGGGGGGGGAGGGGTCAACACATAAACACACAATCACTGACAATGCGTGTACTTAGGTATGATCATGAGTTAAAGTTTGTATTAAAAGCTACACCCCCTCTGAGTGTGTGTGTGTGTGTGTGTGTCTGTGTGTGTGTGTGTGTGTGTGCTTCAGTGATAAATGACTGTGCTTCCCATTAGGTCCTCTACATCCATTGTAGTTTAACCAGACTGATCCACACACTGTAATGCAGCGGACCAGTGTTCCCAGTGACATCACTCTATCATCCACTGTTTTGATGAGTGACCTCAGACTGGTTTGCCGCTGCGCATGCTCCGTGAGAAGTACCAGCGTACAACAACATACTAATGTCAGTACCATGATGTCATTATAGTCTGTCATAATAAAATGACATCATCAACAATAAGCCACATCAATGAACAAGAATTTGAATCAAGAAAGGGAAAAAAAAATGTACTTGCCAGATGTCACTGGTTTGATTGCAGGGTCCAATCCAAAGTGCTCTTGTCTTGAGTAATGAATATCTCTAATTGGTATCAGGTACAGACTTGATATTGATTATTGCAGCAAATGTCAGATGCCCAAACTTTTCCATGTCCAGGCCCCAACAAATGGCACTGGATTCTGCGCCGTGAACGGTCCAAAGGCAAATGAAAACAAAGAGCCGCTTTTAATAGATTACTGTCTTGGTTTTAAATTCAATTACAGAGTTTTTCATAAAAGTAGATATTAAAGAGACTTATTTTCATTTAAGTAGCATTTTTCTGCATTTTCCCTCCAATTCGTTTGGCCCTCACATTGAAGATCACTGCAATGGAGGCTTAATTAATAGTTTATGGTTAACCATTAACTGAATGATAATCAACAATGAATCAAAAGACAAACAGCATCTAATATCTGGAAGTCATTTTTTCCCGTAGAATTTTAAAGGTCCAGCGCACACAATTGTGGTTCAAATATGAACATTATGAGTGCATTGGAAGTGGCACCTTGTTTATACAGTGGCCCAGAATGGACAAACAAACCACCGCTTTACTGTAGCTGAGGGTTACTTCTACGTGCGCAAAAAGGAAAGGGAGTGGTTCAAGGGTATCCAGCTGCGATATGCAACCTCACCACTAGATGTCACTTAACTCTAACTGCACTTAAAAGTTGTCCACTAGTCTCAAATATCAACAAACATCACCATGTCTGTGAGAGACTCATGTTGGTCGTAGGTTCCGTGGACCAACCGACAGATGAGTGGGGCTCTGGAATTGCTAATTGTTACCCAAACGTCGGAATGTGCTGACGTTATGTAATTGTGCACCAGAGGGCAGACGAAACGCGCTCCAGGACTACCAGAAGACCGAGGGGCTCCGGCTGGTCTTCCCGTCTCCCGACCCCGCCCACTTGACCAAAACCAGGAAGCTGAGCGTGGCCAGGTGTGCGCGATCCTGCAGCCGCAACAAACGACTCCCTTTCACCTGCAGGTATACATCCGCCCCGACCTGCTCATTCCTGAGTCATGAGCGCGAGGCAGCGCTTCCTCGCGTCAGCCAAACTATTCTCGTCTGTCTGGTCTGACCAGACTGCAGATTGCTCCCACTTGTAGTTGTTTGAATTTTCATTGCTCCTTTATTTATTTATTTATTTTTGTTTTTTTGAAGTGATCATTATTCACTCATCTCCCCCGCCCCCCCTCTCTCTCTCTGTCTCTCTGCTTTCTCCACCCCTTTCTGCCTCCGTGTCCTGCAGAGCATTCCTCTATGATCATAAAAACAGGAAATGCCAGTGGCTCTCATTTGACAAGAACTCACCAGGAGCTCAGGGCCAAAGCGACCTCAACTACCAACTCTATCAAAAGAAAGGTGCCCGCCGCTGTTCCGCCTTGTCTCGTCTTTACCACCTCACACCCACGTATCATTTCCGGAAGGGGAGGAAGAACCAGGGAGGGCAAGGTCCTTTGTGGTGTTTATCGTGTCGCAGCTTCATTTTCTGTCATTACGTCGTGTTTGTGTGACTGAGGGAAAGCTCCGCCCCCCCCGTGACTGCGCTGACCACAGCGCCGAACGCGAGGGGCAGCGCGGCCAGCTCCACCCGATTCCAAATGCTCTGCTGAAGATCGAGAAAACAGACTCGACTCTTGGCGCTGTCACGTCCTTGTTGGGCTCAGTGTGAACATCTCTGTTTCCCTCATCACCGGCTCACAGCGCTGGCTCATCGTTGTCTCTCTCTCGTTCCGTCTCTCCCTCTCGTCTCTCTCTCCTCCGAAGACTATGTCAGAGAGTGCATCGTGGGCACGGGTCAGAGCTACAGGGGTCGGAGGTCGGTGACGGCGAGCGGGATCCTGTGCCAGGCCTGGGCCTCCCCGATTCCTCACGAGCACAAGTAAGACTTTCGACAGCGTCAAACAGAGTCGCGTCAAAAGCCGGTCTCACTGTTAGTGTTGGCCTGTTCGAGACGTAATTAGCTGTAGGGGCCGCGGGCTACTCTCTCTCTCTCTCTCTCTCTACGTGTTTGTACGTGTAAATGAGTGTGATGTATTAAAGGGCTGATTAGGCTCCTGGGAGCAGTCGTTCATCAGAGCTGACCTCGATGTAACACTTTGCAGAGTCACACATCATTTCCTGTCCTGTCCCTTTACTGTTTTTTAGGACATGTGTGTATGCATGTGTGTGTGTACACGTGTGTGTGTGTGTGTGTGTGTGTGTGTGTGTGTGTGTGTGTGTGTGTGTGTGTGTGTCACATGGATTTGGGTCAAATCTAATGTGCAGCCAAATTCTATAAATTCCCCAGTTCAATTTCCAAATGTAACTAATTTTTCAAACTTTCTGATACAGTGCAGCAAACAGAAAACAAATCAATTTAAAACCCCCAAAACATGAAAAAGCCATACTAGATATTGACCTATTATTGGCCAGGCTGATATTTGTCCATTTTCTCATTTACACGTTTAAATGCGTTTACTTTTAACCATCGACCATAGAGTAAATCAACTGACCCGCTGTGCCATTTAAGTTGTGACCGCAAACTGTGATAGGAATTTGCGGCAGTTGTTGACTCTCAACGTCCAATATACAAACAAATAACAGCGTTAAATAGCCACTATACACAGTGTAATCAAGACGATAAGACAAACGTCTACAGTCAATATTCTGCGAAGAAAAGCAATCAAAACAACAATGGTGCATGATGAAAAAATATTTGCTACGTACATATACACAGAAGGTCAATAAAGAGAAAATGGACGGGGCGCAATATACACAGCTTACTGCTGTACTATAGGAGCTGTGAGAATAATGTGAGAGGTCGTGCAAAAAACCGAATGAGAAGTCAGGTGTTAAGCACTCATTGTTAAGTACATACACTTTGATAGAATGCCTTTGATTTGACTGTATATGCAAATTGCTTCCACATATCCAGGATCTGCCTCATTAAGTACCAATAAACAGTGTCAGGCCCAGAAAGCCAATATTGATCAACGCCTCTGCAATAACCCATTATAGTGTTCACTGTCAAGTGTACTGTCAAGTTTATTCGAATAAAGTTTGCATTGGTTTGGTGTTTATACCAGTAACATTGAATTGAATTGAACTTAATTATGATATTAATTATAATGATTAATTATTGACTATTGTGATAAAACAACAAAATTCATACTTTGCAAAACCCAATTTGGCAAAATAGTCCAGACAAGTACTGCTGGTTTGAGATTAGGTGAAAATATTCCCATCATGGGTTCTGAACCATAACTCATACAAATAACTCCATTGACACATATCAACTACCCTTCAAAGCAAAAAGCCAAGGCCACTCTCTACTGCCCCGTCACTCATCAGAAGAAAATGACAAAACCTCCCTTTGTTTTCACAAATCTTGACGCCTGCCTGTTGATATGACCCACGGAAAATTACCGAGTGGACAAGTAACTGATGGCAATGTTAAAAGATCAAACCTCCGAATGGACTGAAAGACAACACATGTAATATGTAGAATTAATGTTATTGCTCCGTGTGACGGCTTCAGGACACAATGTAAACACAGTGACAGATGACTCACCGGGCCAGCATCTGGCTGTGGTCAGCAGTCGCGCTGATGATTTATACATGGTAATCTATGAGTCAGGCCAATGTGTTTTCCACATGATGATGAAAAGATTAAGAAATGAAGTGGGGTTTTCAGTGGAGTGGGTAATGACAGGGACAGGAATGAAAAGACCTGAGCGGGGCAATCAAAACGAGGAAAAAGCTTTCACTGATAAAAATGCAATTTGTTCTTTCTTTGTGTGTGTGTGTGTGTGTGTGTGTGTGTGTGTGTGTGTGTCAGTCAGTTTCCCATGGCAGAGAGTGGACTGATAAAACACACAAAGTCCCTGGGTTTAATTACCTGACCCTACACAAGATGTTAATGGTGGTCTGATAAAGCAGGTTCACTGGAGGTACAACCGTACGCTTCCCCCTTTGATTCTCTCTGCTACAAAGCAAAGTCATTTCAAACCTCAGAGGAAGAGAGGGAGGAGGAGGAGGAGGGGGAGGAGGAAGAGGGAGAGAGGACAAAAGTTTGTGTTCGCTATTGTTAGCATTTTACTTTCAAACAATGCTCGCAACAATGCCAGTTTTTCAATGGTCTGTATTGACACGGCGCTTTATCAATTGTCGATGCCCCCTCATTGAGCTCGACTGCAGTTTTGCATTCACCCTTTCACACAAACATTCATGCCGTGCATCTATTTCATCCTTTTTTAAAATTTTTTTTTATCTATGAGCAGCTATGACCTTCTGGTTCGCGGACAGTTCCTCTTACCCTGCAGCCACTGCTGCTCCACTTTTCAAAGAATATGGTTTCGGTAGTCGGGGGTGGATGTACCTCAGTGGTAGAGCATGCACTTTGGATGCGTGAGGTTGTGGGCTCAATTCCCTGTCTCTCACTCCACCACTGTCTCTTTGGATAACAGTGTCTGCTCAGTGGAAGTGTAGAAACAGCGGAAACAATCATGCAAATCCCAGTCCAATGCAGAAATCCCATAGACGCTGCGCTGCGCTGCGATGAGAGCGTCTGGGTTCGAATCCCCTCTGCGGTCTGTTCGACCACCGCTCTTGTTCCTGCATGTGTCCGTTGGTGTAACTCCGCCTCCGTCATACCCGACAGATTCATGGCCAAGAGGTTCGTGAAGAAGGACCTGACGGAGAACTACTGCCGCAACCCCGACAACTCCACCGTCGGCCCATGGTGCTTCACCACCGACCCGCGGCCTCACCTCAGACACCAGGAGTGTGGCATACCCCAGTGTTCACAGGGTAGGTTCCAACACCACCCCCCCCCACCCTCCTCCCCCCTCCCCGCCACACACACACATATACAAAGGAATATGTCTGTACACATGTGAGCCGACATTCATCTTCAGATAACGCAAATTGCTTCGCCAATTGAGGCCCGATCGTTGGAAATGAGCTGCGGCAAATTAGGCAATCACGCAGTGCGTGGGACTACAGCCGCTAAGAGGCGGTGGCGGCACAGCTGCGTGAGGGAGTCGGCGGCGCGCACGCACGCGTGTGTGTGTGTGTGTGTGTGTGTGTGTGTGTGGCTGAGGCCAGCTGCAGCCGTTTCCAGGTGTGTGGTTCAGTTTAGGCTGTCCACTCTCATTCCATCAGGTCTGAACCCGAAAGGCTGGTGTCGGAATGTAGAACGATATGAATCCCTCTGTCCTACCCAAAATTGTTAGCCGTCCCGGCGGCGGACGCTGGAGGAAAGCGCCGGGTTCAAGTTCTGAGTTTGTATAAATAAAACTCTGATACTCGTCCAGTGGTGATGAGAGGGAGTGAGGGAGGAGGACTCATTTGCGTTGCAGCGTCCGCGTAACGGCGCATGATATCACTGTCAGGCACCGACGTCTTCCTGGGGAAAGGGATGATAATGACCTCTGTTATCGAATCCCAGAGGAGGCGAGTGCTGTCAGAGGGGCTGTTTCCTCCGCGTGTATGACACTGGATCACGTTAATGAGGAACCAGGGCTGCGGTTCGATAAGACGAGGGGAGGGGAATCATTCCCGCTCTCCGCCTGCCGCACATATGGCGTCCCACCAGGGTGGTGGCGAGTTGTAATGACTTTTCGCATTTTGATAGAGTGCCTGGAAATTGAAGGGTCTTCTCTCGAAAATTAGTCACAGGAGCATGACACGCAAACACGGCACGCTCACGCACACGCACGCAGCCAGTGGTACTAAACGTGCTCTGTCATGACTGCGGACAGACTCGCGAGCATCTGGTTCTGATCTGCACGCTCTCAGTTGTTTACACTAGACAGTGTGTACGACTCACCATGCAACAAGTGGTGCTTTCACATCAAAGACGGCCTCCTCCTCATCACCGGGACATCTAATATGTACCCCCGTACATTGTATATATAAATGTGTGTGTTGACGACTTTGGGATGGAGCTGTATCAGTTATTTATGGAGGGTTCGATTGCAAAATGTGCTTTTTTTTCCCCCAGTGCAGAAAACGTTTTCAGATGAAAAATGTATTAAATTGGAAAATCCACTTTGAATGTGTTGGTTTGTCGCTGGCAACATAACAAACATCGCTTTAGGATTTATTTTTATTCAAGGCTCATCGTGTCACATGATGAAAGCAAATCTTTCTAAACTGTTTGGTTAACTGTGTGTGTGTGTGTGTGTGTGTGCGTGTGTGTGTGTGGGTGTGCGTGTGCGTGTGTGTGTGTGTGTGTGTGTGGGTGTGTTGTTCCGCAGTGGAGTGCATTAACTGCAATGGTGAAGATTACAGAGGACCCATGGACCACACAGAGAGTGGAAGGGAGTGTCAGCGCTGGGACCTGGAGGAACCTCACAAACACCTGTACCACCCCATGAGGTGACATACACACTCACACACACACACACACACACACACACACACACACACACACACACATCTGCATCAATCACACTGGAGCACACACACCTGTGGCTCACACACAGGGATACATGTGAAGCGCTGGCAGACGGCTGTGCGAATACTCAGTGTACAGTGACACATTATCTTCTTGGGGTGATGGTGCAGTGCAGATGAAGTGATTTGGACTCAGACAGTGTTTCCCTGAGCAATTCCCGTGTGTAATTTTCACTGCACTTTGCTGGGAAAACTCTTCACTCTGACATAATTGGCCCAAACTCCTTTAAGCTCTCGCTAGATTACAAAGCATACCTATTTTTAGAGGACCATATATTTGCAGCTATTTAAGTATACCCTTACATACTCCTCTGCATGTTTGTGTGTGTGTGTGTGTGTGTGTGTGTGTGTGTGTGTGTGCATGCCGGCTGTGGCAGCTTCATCTTGCGAGATGGCAGGTGGTCTGGATTAGTCAGGGACTCGTTAACACATCCTTAATCATCCCAGTGTTTGTGTAAACGAGGTCCCAGACTGCTCGTAGCGCTAATGTAATGAGAGGGGTCCCGCAGCCTGATGCCCGTGTGTGCCTGGAGGCTGAGGGCCTGCAGGGATGACTTACTGTTGGAGAACACCTGCAGCAGCGCATAGCTTGTTTTTTTTCCGCCGGCTTCCCCTGAGCGGCGAGCAGATTCACAGATAGGACTATGCACACCCTTTCCCTTTCCGGTATTAATGCTCCAGCCGTGCACAATGGGTGGATTGTGGCTCTGCTTGTACTCGTTTCTCATTAAGAAATCAAATGGAAATGTATCCCTGTGGATCACTCGGGGCTTTAAGGAGTCATTTGCAATTTACTGCAGTTAATCTATTCATTCGAATATATACAAATTGTATTATATGAATTAAAAAAAATGAAACGTAAAAGGTTGAAAGGTCTGAATCGAGGGACAAACATATTGTACTAGCACTTGTATCTTGGTTTGGAGTTGTCCGCGGTGGCTGCGTGTTCAGAAGTGGAGCAGCTTTTTGCAACCAATGTCTGGATTTTGACAACGAGAACAAGAACAACAAGAAACAACTTTGATACAAGTACTGGAAGTGTTGTAAATATTAGTAATGGTGATATTTTGCCCAGCTGTGACTCAGTGAAGAGTAACTGGTTTGTAGAAGGGGCACACTGAGTGCTATAATGACTCATGACACACTCTAGTGGTAAGAAATTGGTATTGCAGGTGGTTGGAATGCTGCTTTCTGTCTTATGTTGGTATCTTACAGTCACACCTTTGGTATGATGTCTACTGTTATTTCTTACCACTCAAGTAATTATTTTAGGTCATTTCCAAATAAAAATGGAATTGTTGATTTTTAGGTACCCCGACAAAGGCCTGGACGATAACTACTGCAGAAACCCAGACGGACGCCACAGGCCCTGGTGCTTCACCACCGACCCAACCACACCGTGGGAGTACTGCGACATCAAAGTTTGCGGTGGGCATATTTGTTTGTGTGCGGCCGTGTATTCATGTTCCTGCACGATGGGCGTGTTTGGGTTTCGATACGGGCCCGTGGAGCATGTATGACCACACCAGATTGACCACTTCCCATACCTTTCATATCACCACTCCTCTTCCTCTCCTACCTTTGATTGCAAGCAAACACACACACACACACACACACACACACACACACACACACACACACACACACACACACACACACACACACACACACACACACACGCAGTCCCTCTCCTTGGGCTGACTCTGTTATGTCTTCTCTAATAGCCGGCATGTTTATTTTTCCGCCGCACCACTGACCTGCTGTTTATTGTTCTATGCCAACTCTTACGTGTGGTGGTCAAAGCTCCACAGTGACTTCCTATCACACACACAGACAGACGGTCACACTACAAGCACATTGCTTTCATTGCACCTCCTACACTTGTGTGCGATTGATGTGTCAGGAGTGGACGTGTGTGTCTTGCAGTAAACTAACCAGCGGTGCAGGGTCATTGTTGACCACCGGGAACAAGTTGCGGAGGAGGGCCACTGTGATTCTGAAGAACATAAAACAGAGAGAGAGCGAGAGAGAGAGAGAGAGAGGGAGAGAGAGAGAGAGAGAGAGAGAGAGAGAGAGAGAGAGAGAGAGAGAGAGAGAGAGAGAGGGCAGTGGAGTTATTGCAAGGCTCAGCTCCTTTCTGCAAGTGGCCTGTTTGCCTGCTAGAATCATCAGCAGCCCTGGCAGCATGTTTACTAGATGGCACTCCTCCATGTGGACCCAGTGATTCACTGCACCCCCTCCACCCCTGCTCCCCCCCCCTCACATCTCTTCGCCTCTGCACTCTCTTAATCTCTCTCTCTCTCTCTCTCTCTCTCTCTCTCTCTCTCTCTCTCTCTCTCTCTCTCTCTCTCTCTCTGTCTGTCTCTCCCTCCCTCTCTCTCTCTGTCTCTTCGATATGGAGGTTCGTTGGGAACAGTCTATGTTTACGACCCCGTTAGCCTTAATCAAAACAAGGCGAACGGGAGAGGCCCAGAAGAGAGAGAGCAAGTAACAGAGAGACAGAGTGTTCTTTTGTCGAGGCCTGGTGTTTACTGTCACTACTGGTGCACCATCTATTTTTAGACTCACTGTATGGTCTGAAAACATCTGGTTTATTGTTGCTGGGATGTGCATCTATACACATTGTTCAGGACAATCATGCACACGGCTCAGACTAATGGATTTATGTAACTTCTGGATAATGAGCACCGTTTCCTTCAAGCCCTGCAAAGGAGATAAGATTCCCAGATACTGCATATGTCCTAGAATGTAAACACATAGGGGGAGCTGTTCTCAGAGAAGCAGGTGGCCAAGACATTGAGGCCATTGCTCACATCAAAGGCCAAATCACATTGGATGTTTCCTGAACACTAAAACGTTTAGTATTCATTATTCTTTATAACTGTTCGTGCGCAACAACCTGATTGGAAACAGACATGAGGGTGTTACTGTAAGACCTGCAAGCACACACACTCACATACACACACACATATGCACATACACACACACACATGCACATACACACACACACACACACACACACACACACACACACACATACTGTATATACACACACTGAGGGCTCTGACCCAACAGTTTTCACTGCCACTCCTAATCAGAGTCTGCATGATTTGGTGTTGACAGATAAAATCCTGCATTGTAATGAATGAAATCGGGCTTGAATGGGAGAAAGAATAATTGAACTCAGCTGAGAAATAGCAGCAAAATGGACCGAGAATGCAAACTTCGATCTTTGTCAAGCTTTCAGTTTAGTGCCTCTCATATAAAGTTCACCTCGAGGTTGAGTCCATCATTCTGGAAACGCTAGCAAAAGCAGGCGATGCATCCCGTACCATTTTAAGACCAATTTCATGAAAGCAGCGCCCACATGAAGTGTTTGGCTACCGCTCAAAGCTGATTGGAAGAGAGGGAGCCAGGAGGATAGCTCCATTAGTTCCATCCACTACATCATCAGTGACTCGTTAACTTGTGGTAGTCGCTTCTGCACCAGTGGTCTACGACTGTCCAGCTTGTTGTCAAGACAGGTGGCGAAAACATGTACAGGATGCCTACAAGTGGGCGGGCCAATGAAAATTAAGGTTACACCAGCCAATCATGATGTTCAGTTCAAATATACTGATTGGCCATGTACATTATGGGGCTAGAATTTTCTAAAAACGTAATCCATTGATGGCTATCATCTAAATGCTATTGATAGCATTTAGAGTAGAAACACGTGACGGACTTCACCTTTAACATCAGCTTTTTCCAATACTCACTCTCATTCATTCCCGCAAATCATCCTAATGTCCCTTCCATGGCTTTCCAAGTGAAGAAGGATGCCAAATTCTTTTGAAGATATCTAATTCCAATAATCTCCTTTTCTACTTTGGTTCGGCCAGATTTGAAATGTAATCCCAATGAAAAATGCAGACCGCATGTCTGAAACATGATTGTAATTACAACATATGCACAATATAATGTGCAGTATTTATTAGGTTGTCCAGGTTTGGAGTATCCTGTGTGAAATGTGTGTGCAGTTTAAATTTCGGTGAAAGATGGTTTCGGTAATCATCAAAAGGTCCTTTTGAGGTTTTCCCTGTCAGCCTAAGCAGCCACCGTCCTTATTGCAAATGTAATATATAACTTGTATGCAACATCTATAATCCCACAAATAAATCTTACTGCTATGCACAATATAATAGTATGCTATGTTGTTTTATTAGGTTGGAAACCAAAGGGAATTGCTCATATTTTCTAGGGGCTTTGGAAAAACTGATTTACTGTGTATGTTCTCTCAACCGATGTAACCTTAACGTTTTCTCCTCCACCACAGAATCCCCTCCCAAAAGTAATATTGTGGAAACAACCGAGTGTTACCAGGGCAGAGGGGAGGGCTACAGGGGGACGGTGGACATGACGCCCACCGGACTGACCTGCCAACGCTGGGACTCTCAGTATCCCCACAACCACACATTTTTTCCTCAGGCTTACCCCTGCAAGTGAGTCAGAGTCACTCGCCTAAGACGAGCGCCCACTCACTCGCCCACTCACCTGCATGCACTGAAATCTTTTTCATGAGTCAACAGCCTCAAACTTTCTCATGTGTTTTCCAGGGACTTGAGAGAAAACTACTGTCGCAATCCAGATGGTCAAGAATCCCCTTGGTGCTTCACGACGGACCCAAGAGTCCGCACCATGTTCTGCACCAGCGTCCCTCAGTGCGGAACCCAGACCAGGCGAGTCAGTGGTAAGGAACTCAACATCTTTCTCGCTTTATTACATTTGAAGCAATATTCAGGGTTTTTTTTTTTGCTTTTTGTGGATGAAAGAATTCACATGAGACCCTGCAACCACAAATATTCTCTCTGTCCCTGTGGAGTGCCGTGGCCCTATATGACTGTGGGAAGGCCTCACGTAAACGAACCCTGACAGCAGCTCAGCATCGTCAGGCCTGGCTGGACAGTGAAAGATGAAGTGGAATAATTAATCCTTGAAAGGAATGATGTAGAAGATGTAGATCTATGGCCCAATGTATGAACATTTAAATTTCCTCAGGGATCCGAGGGGTAATTCCTCTTGCATTTGGGATTGAAAGCTGTTGTGTAGTGGTCTGCCCATGAGAGCTGAATGCATACATTACTCCCATATGAAATGTAGGGTAAAAGACCGTTTCTGATGCTTATTTGTGGCCCATGTCTTCCCAAGAAAGCATTTCGAAAGTCGGTGTTTTCCCAGCTCTTTATCTAATGACAAAAAAGCTTGGAATTGCTTTTGAGTCCCCTAAAATCTTACAGATCTGCCCTAGTTTTTGCGTAGTCCATCAATTTTGCGATTTTGTTCTGACAACTGCCAATTGTTTCCTGTGTTTGTCTCGATTGACTCCATTTCCTGTGTTGTCTCCAAATGCAGACTGTTATGAAGGCTTTGGAGAAACCTACCAAGGACACTTGACGAAGACTCGATCAAACATGGCCTGTGCTCCCTGGACCGACCACAGCAACAGGTTGGCGATGGATCCTCACGCAACAACTTTCCCAAACCAAGAACCAGACAAACAAACTTCACCATCGATTGAATGCAGACAACAGTGTTCCTAAAAATAGAAATCAACATATCCCTAAAATCTTGTACTGGCCCACTAACAAAGTGTTGTTGTTTTTTAAGTGCTCCGTGGCATCAAAGCAAAATAAACAGAATTATCATAAGATGCTAATTTCAAGAGCTACAAAGACGAAGGAATGCATGAAAGAATGAGCTCCCAGTCATCAAGGCTGGTCCGTGAATACCTCAGCGTGCAGGAGGATGCATTTATGTTTTCGAGAACCATGTGTGGGAACACGATATGTGGCGGTTAGCGTGGGGAGGCGACCTATTATTGACCTCCAGTTAAGTCATCGTGTTGTTAGCGGATCGAGCCGGGCCCCCCTTGTTTCTCTGAGGACAAAACAGCTCCTGCGGGTGCCGTGAGTAGCCTCTCCAGCATCTCCTAAAGGCCACAGAAGTATTTCCCTGAAGATGACCTAACTCAGCAGGAATGACTCACGAGTGATAACTTGGCTGGGGGATTTGCACTTCACTCCTCACCTTTGACCTCGAACCTCTCCTTTTTTTTTTTTTGTTGAGAACACCTCAAAACCAATCTGCTGCGCCGCTTGGCTCCTGCCCAGGGTCGAAGGTCGGGGTGAGCGAGACAGCCTGTTTTGCTAGCTGCTAGGAATACAACTATTGCTCTGCTTTGATTCCGGTACACAGCGTCCCCCCCTCTCTCGAAATCTTCCACCTTATCATCTCGTGAATTCGGCGTGGGAAAAGAATTGTGTCTGCGGTTTTTTTTCGAACTCTGCAGAGAATACGCTCCTGCCCAGGGTCGAAGGTCGGGGTGAGCGAGACAGCCTGTTTTGCTAGCTGCTAGGAATACAACTATTGCTCTGCTTTGATTCCGGTACACAGCGTCCCCCCTCTCTCGAAATCTTCCACCTTATCATCTCGTGAATTCGGCGTGGGAAAAGAATTGTGTCTGCGGTTTTTTTTCGAACTCTGCAGAGAATACGCGCACACGTGTGGGATATGTCTCCACGAGCATGCATTAGGTATGCGAGTGTAGGTGGGTTGCATTCTGTCTCGGTGAGTAATCCCTTTGCAGAGCCTACACAGCTGTGTAGTCTGACTGTCCTGTTCCAATCTGGCTGCTCAGATTCGGTTGTAAATCAGCAGTACATTCTAATTACTTTTATCAGCTGCGGAATTATCTGCTGACATGGGGGAGGGGAGGGGGGGGGGACTTCCTTTTTGTTTTGGGACTGTAGGGCTTTAGTGGCTGTTAATGAAAGAGTGGTTGTTGGTTCTTTTGTGTTTGTCCAGCGGCGAGCGGGGCATGCTGACGGCCAGCCTGGAGGGAAACTACTGCAGAAACCCAGATAAAGACAAACACGGCCCCTGGTGTTATACCAACAACTCTGCCATACCCTGGGACTATTGCACTGTAAAGCCATGTAAGTGTATGAGTGTGTGTGTGCGTGTGTGTGTGTGTGTGTGTGTGTGTGTGTGACTGTGGGCATGCAGACATACTCGATCACACACTATAAGGGGAGCATTTCTGTGAAACCATGCGAAATCAAAAATTTGCCACACTCCCAGACTCTGCGTTTGCTCCGTCCGGTCGTCTGTCTCACTTACACACACACGCTGTATTTGCAGAGTATAGATCTGTCCACACTTGCGGGTCAGCGTGTGTCACCAGAGATTCACAACTCATCATGTAAGACAGGCGAGGGCTCGCTCTAATGATTTCCACATGGACTTACAGGCATCGGGACGGTGTCTTTGTTGATGTGTCTGTGAAATTGGGTTTAGATTAAAAGCAAGTCTTTCAAATCTATTATAAATCTATTAGTAATGTATTATAAATCTAGAAATACAGACTCGTATTGACATACAAAGAAATGCATGAGATGGAATCCATGTCAAAAAAAAATACATGAAACGGGTACAACCTCCACTTGTCCTGGTTATCCCAATTTTGGATCCATTCCTGTTGCATTCTGCTGACATCGCTATTTTTTCTGGGTTAACTTAAGTCATCAAATGACATAATTTGCATGACAGACACATGGGAGCTGCACTTCCACCATGACATGTAAACCCCACTGTGTGAGGTCGCCTCTTATCTCGTATCACTTATCAATACCACCATGTTTGTCTCATCTCCTCTCCTGCAGGCGACTCTTCACCCAACACCATTCCAATGGGTGAGTGTCTCCACATCTGTCTCTCTGCCACCATGGTATACGATGCGGGACATGGTAGTATACTTTATGTGCATGTGCAAATAGTATATAGGAATGCGTGTATGTGGGGGAAAAAAACTCAAGTCCAGTGGGGGAATTCCTCAATTTCCCCCCCCCCCCCCCTTCATTCAGAGTTGAAAGTTACACTCAGTGTTGTATCCACTAATTACCTTAACGAATGGCCTCATCAGCATAACTGCTGATGATGATGGGGAATCATTACACAACTCAAGTGCCCTCTGTGCTGCAAATGTGTGGCCAGTTAACTACACTGTGTGTTTAAAGGCAGAATTAAACACATATCGCATTGGCATGAGGTACTTGACCACCTGCGCGCCATCTTGCTTGTCCTCCAGGTGAGCTGTCCTCCGTGGGATGTTTCATCCATAAGCGACCCAGGATTGTTGGAGGGGGTCCAGTGAGCATATCAGATGGCAGCTGGATGGTCAGCATACAGAGAGGGTACGTTTTAATATTCCACACGTTCTTCTCTCCAACACTGGCAACAAGCTAAGGAGGCTGTTCTGTCCATGTACTGACTGTTGAATTGGTCAAAGAGTCTGTGAAATTGCCCCAGTGGTTCATATGATGTATACACAGTGTGATGTGAAGAGACATTTAAAGGGGCAGTATGTGGGATTTTTGCAGGACCTCTTGGTGAGGCTATGTTTGCACCAGCTGGATATAATTAAGAGTGAAGGGTTCATTCATAATGGTCTTCAGACAACATGAACACGCAAAGGCACTCTCTCAAGAGCCTGCGTTACGTTTCTCCATTTTGGGCTCCTATAGAAAACTGGGACCCAAATTAATGTACACGCAAACAATCTAATCCATGTCAATAACACCAAAGTTATATTCTGTGTCTGGAGATAGATCTATTTACTAAATCCTACACACTGTACCTTTAACGCAGAAACAAAACTTACCTTATTCTAAACTCTTGTGAAGGGAAGGGGGGTTGCGGGGGTGAGGCTCTACACTGCAGCACGGTCCAGGAATCTGAGAAGCAAAGATTCACAGGAAATCTAATTCAGTGCAGATATTTTTTTAAAAAAAAAGCTCTTTCCAATTCCCCAAACCATGAAGTGAGACAGGATTTCAAGACAAACTTCGCAGATAAACTGTTTTTTTTTTCATGGCATTTCCGTATACACAGTGAATTCAATAGTCACAGGTGGGCAATTATTTTTCCAGCAGGGGCCCACATGAAATACTCAGATTGTTGCCAGGGGGGCAAATAAACTTAAGTGTATCAAAACATCTTGTAATCACAGGATGAAATGATCGAAAACAGACTGTGTAATAATATTTCCTCTGCATTTATCGTGTAACAGTCATTGCAATAGGCGTCATATCAAGACACTTAAATGCAGACATCTTTAATGTTACTATGCAGGTCTGAGGAACTGCTCGACCCTCAACAGCACTTTTTAACACTTATTTGAAGCAGGCAAATCCAAATTGCAACAGAATCACACACAGGAAATGGAAAGATTTCAAAATAAAAGCATGTTTCGGCCATTTCTGTCCAGCTGAAGGGTGTATTGTCGAGGCCCAATCTCAGTTGCCACCCCTGTTTTTCCAATACTGTGCTTTTCTCAAACTGTCCACCACTCCTGCTCCTGGTTTCACACTCTGTAGAGAAGCTGCCCCTCCCTCATAGAAAAGGTCACACTGCTCTGATTGGCCAGCTGGCCCACGTCTCTCGTGATTGGTCAACTGTTCACAGGAAGTGTTCCACACATTAACATATCAGAGTCAAAGACGAGGCGTTTCAGGTGCCTTTGAAATTGTGTTTCCACCCAGAGAAGAAAAGATTTAGAGACTTTAGTTCATTGACCTGCACTTACTATGCTGGGACACAGAGATACTCGATAATTCAATGTTCAATTCAATGCTCTCAGAATGTACTTGCACTTTTTTTGCACTTAAGCAAATGGAAAACATGGGGGAAAAAACATCAGATTAACCCTTTAAAAATACATTAGTGTGAAGCTGATGGACAGGCAGAGAATTTTTGAAGTCGCAGATAGATACATCTCTCCATTAACAAGCTCACTTCATATTATGGAGTATTTCACAGCTGCTTATGTCTGCTAATGTGCCCTTCATGTCCCGTTCTCTCCTCAGCTCGACACACTGGTGTGGCGGCTCATTAATACGAGAGGAGTGGGTGCTCACAGACAGACAGTGCTTCTCCTCATGGTAAAACTCGCCATCTGTTCAAATGAATTCATTTTCCGTCATTAAAACCTTGAACTGTCTTTGCACCGCTCTTATTGCGCCGTCAAGTGAAAGATGTATTATTGTAACACGCGCCATACGAATCCCTCCGCATTAAAGCTTCATTGACTTGCTTTCGTTGCTACTGTTCCCCGCTCAGTAATAAACGTGCAAATGTTTTTTCACAAAGCGTCAACTCTCGTCCTCTGCCTCTCCAGCGTTCCGGACCTCAGTGAGTATCAGGTGTGGCTGGGAGTCTCCGACATCGGAGAGGGGGCTCCTGACTGGTCCAACAGACAGGAAGTCAGCATAGCTCATGTGATATGTGGCCCAGAGGGCTCCAGTTTGGCCCTCATAAGGCTTTCCAAGTGAGTGTCTGGAAAAATCATCGCAGAGATATGGTCCATTTATACACACATGTCTGATGTTGATCGTGCTTCCTTTATATACGTCCAGGCCTGCACTTCCTGCAGACAACGTCCACACCATTCAGCTGCCTGTGGCCGGGTGCGCCATCCCAGAAGGGACGATATGTAAAATGTACGGATGGGGCGAGACCAAAGGTACTGATATCCTGTGTTCTGTGTTCTCTGCAGCTGTTTTATTGATACACACACAGCGCAGGTCTCCCAGGTTTGCGATATATTGCGTTGTTCCCGCTGCCATCTTGATTTATTTGCTTTATTTCTTTGTTTTAAATGAGATAAGGCGGAGAAGCAAACCACACTGTAACGCAGTCGTGGCTTTATAGATTACGCCATGTGCACTGCTGTTGGGAAGCCGACCTCACGGAAGGATCATAGCTTCGATACGTCTGTATACAGGACTTACTTCCATGCACTTAAAGGTGCAGTGTGTACGATTTCTGAAACAATTACATAGTGACATTGTCATGAATTTATAATCACCGAAATGTTTCATTTTTTTCCCCATCCACCCTTACATGAGCCCATTAATGTATATTTACTTGGCAGGTCCTCTCTCTGGTGGCCGCCATGTTTTTACAGTAGTAAAACGCAAGATGTTTTGACTTTTAATGACCGCTGGAGTCTACCATAGGGCCCCCTGCATGCTCAGAAGGGGGAGGGTGAGGGGATGGATACAACATGCAGCTTCACCTCCAGATGTCACCGAATCGTACACACTGCACCTTTAAAAATGGAGATACATCACCATTTTACATGTATGCCATACTGCAGGATCACGCACAGCAAACAAGTAGTATTGCTCCAACACAACGGCAGCATTCCGACCAATGAAGTTCAATGTTCAACTCTTCCAGGCACGGGCCACGAAGACGTTCTAAAAGAAGTCAACATGCCCATCGTCGGTAACGAGAGGTGTCGAGAAATGCACAGAGGGAACTTCCACATCACCAACACGAAGATCTGCGCCGGAGGCCGGAGGAATGAGGGAGTGTGTGAGGTAAAACTGCGACAATACATTCCTCATGCAGGTTCCTTTGGTCCCTAGTAGAAGTGACTCAAATCGTATGCCGGTAGAGCAAAGTTCATGACCTTTTCCAATTGGGTCGCCAATGATCACAGGAGAGCTTGTCTTTGCCTAAGTGCTCCAAGCATGTCATTTGCTCACCCTTGGAATTAGCCTAACAAAAGCCTGTGTTTCTCTGGGCGTGACTCACGAATGGGACTTATGCAACCGGCCAAAAGCTGTTTTAGAGTCTCTTGCAAAATCACTGCATTGGAATATAAGATCTGAAAGAAGTAACAGTCCCCAGCTGTGAGTGGTGAGATCAATCCACAGTAGAATTCAGTGTGGTGTGTTTAGTGCTTGTTGGTAAACAAGAAACAAGCCCGCAGAATGAAGTAATTCTTCCAAGTCTGGATTTATGAGGATATTAGCGCCTTGGCTCCAACGTTACACTGTCAAAGCTCAGTTTGATCTAAATCTCAAACAAATGTTCTTTGAATCCAAAGGCTTAGTAGCTCGGGTCTGTTGTAAATAGAGAGGCGGTGGGTTGTTGCACTAAATTTCATCAGCGATTAAAGCCTGGGTTTTGTGGTTTAGAGAGCGGAGGGATGACTGCGTTCGCTAACTCGCCGGCGCCGTCCCTGTCGCTGAGGGCGTAACGAATGGCCTCGCTTCCGTTTAACCCCGTCTTGAAAGGTAAACAGCGATGACAGTGGCTGACGGGGACAAATGGGTTTCTTCTCCTGCAGAGGGATTACGGCGGCCCTCTGGTGTGTCAGGACGGCGACATCAGGATAATCGTGGGCGTGAGCGTACACGGCCGAGGCTGCGCCCGCGCCAACCAGCCGGGCATCTTCATCAACGTGCCCTTCTACACGCAGTGGATCTACAAGGTCTTCAGATACTACCCCAACCTCGAGACTGATTAACCGCCCCAGGGGGAGGACGCAACAAAAAGCCTGGACTCTTTCTGTAAATCCAGCTGTGCACTCAGGACACCAGATGTCTGTGTTTGTTTGTAGCCCCCACAGGTCAACATGAAAACGATCAGAGAGCAGATGAATGGAGGGGGAAAGGTTATGATGCAAGATTTATTATTTACAGATACGACACTGATCCCGCGACTCCCAGACGGTAATTATGAAAAGGTATTCACGATTCAGAACGAGGGGAACGAACAGCTGGAGCGGAAAATCATAAGAGAAAGCCAAAAGGGAAAGATTGAGTTTGGAGCACAAACACTTTGTATTCACGTATTCTTTTTTTTTTTGTATTTGTTTTTTTTGCGAACACGCCAGAGTATGTGCGCATGTGAATACTCTCTATTCCTGGCATTACTTGAATGTTCTAAAACACCAAAGTGCAGTGGTAAGTCAACCGGGCCACTAATCGGAAACTTATCCAACGATGGGGCGACGTTAAGGGCGCGCTCTCGCCGAGCCCCACGCACCCACAGGGGGGCTTCAGTAAAGTGTCCCCTTAACTGTACATAGTATTTTTAATGAGTGTGTTTGTGACACTCTATGGAGGTGATTTGGGTCTTATAGATCTGTGAGAAACAAGGATAATGAATGTCATGCTTGGCAGATGAAATGATGTACAGTGTGTTTGCAATATTTCAGCTTTAAAGCCACATTGTGGGGCTGTACGGTGACACCAAAATAAACTCCGCCTTCAGTATTGTAAACGTTATCACAACACCACTGACTGTAGCGGTGTGAGGATGCTTTCAGTGTCCTGTGTTGATTGGGGAATGTGAGGCAGTCTGAAGACAAAATGAATAAGGCCGCACCAGTTCTGTCTTTGAAATTGCAAATTACAGGAGCATTACGCAACTTTTTGTTGAAAACAGGCGGGCTTGTTTGATTTCCTGTGTGAGCCTATGCTCAGCTACTATGTGAAGTCTCTCTCTCTCTCTCTCTCTCTCTCTCTCTCTCTCTCTCTCTCTCTCTCTCTCTCTCTCTCTCTCTCTCTCTCCCTCTCTCTCCCTCTCTCACTTGCTCACAAAAGAGCCACATCACCATAGCTAAGGCCCCGATCGAAAAACTCCTACTGGCCTGCTAGCCAGTGCTAGCGCCATATTTGTAACCAACGGCCCCGCCCACGCACAGGCTGCCTTGCTGGCCTATAGCTCAAGTGAAGGTGAATGTACAGTGTGTGTGTGTGTGTAGGTGTGTGGGCAGTGTTTCAGGCGTGCGAGAGAGTGACAGAACATCCTGTCACTCCGCTCCAGCAGGTGTCGCTATCAGCAACAATTTTTTTGAAAAGTTCCCTAATGCTCCTTTAATGTGCCTGTGTTACATCCATCATGGGTGAGTTTGTGAGAATGCTTGAGCGTGTGGATTCTGCTGCAGTGTCTGTATGCAAAACGGAAAACTGCAAAAGTGTGTGTGTGTGTGTGTGTGTGTGTGTGTGTGTGTGTGTGTGTGTGTGTGTGTGTGTGTGTGTGTGTGTAAGTCAGATCTGGATGAATGATCCTCTCCCCACACTCAGGCCTTGGCAATCATCCAACTCCAATCCACTCTGGATATTGGCCTCGCTAAGTCTGTCACTTCAAACTTTGTTGCAGATAAGAAGGTCTGGATCTTTGTATCTGTGTCATCGGACGGCGACGCGACCGAGAGGCCACGGAAACAAACGAACACACCTCTTTTGACTTGTTTATTAATACGAAATGCATTGTTCGCGCAAGAGTGAGGGCGCAAACGAGCGTGTGTTCCTGTGCGTGCACTGAAAGATGCTGCAAGCTGCTATACACTACTTGTTGTACAGTACTGTCTCCTGAATAATGTACACTGACTATATGCCATTTTAACCAACATGCTGAGCATAACTCCAGCAATTATTTACAATATTTTATGATGTCTGTCATATTAAATGTTTTTTTTAGTCCAGGTCTCTGAGCTCATTTTTTCATTCGTTGCATTCCCCGCACATCACATCTCAGTGCTCTGCATACAAATGACACTTTCGCTGTATAAACGAGCCGAGGCTGTTGCGCTTCCCCGCCAGTAGATGGCACCACAGTAGCATATAGGCCAGAGGACACATCCTGCTAATCTTAATAATCTTTCTCTCCCCCATCACACACCAACCTATCCCCACATATGCAGAACCATTTAGATGGGGGGTGAGAGATATGAGGGTGTTAGAGAGAGAGAGAGAGAGAGAGAGAGAGAGAGAGAGAGAGAGAGAGAGAGAGAGAAGAGAGAGAGAGAGAGAGAGAGAGAGAGAGAGAGAGAGAGAGAGAGAGAGGGGTGTGTGTGTGTGTTTGTGTGTGTGTGTGTGTGTGTTTGTGCAGGTGAATGAGCGCATGGGAGCAATGGACTGGAGATTAAAGGCTGAATCCATTGATGCTGTATTAAGGAAGTTATAGAGCAAGCAGAAAATACATGGGGATCGACAAATTCTGTTGCTATGCACAAAGTGTGCTGACACCACACACACACACACACACATATGGTTTATACACACACGCACACACACAAACCCAAGAGTGTTCTGTGATAACAGATACTGTAGAGGCATCAAAGGGGGACGAGGCGTAAGAAGTTTGCTTTCATCTGCAGGTCAGCGGGACGGACAGAGAGACAGAAAATGCAGACATAACCAAGAAGACAGATGGGAGGACAATTCGGCACACACACACACACACACACAACACACACACACACACACACACACACACACACACACACACTCACACTCACAAAGAGGGAGTGTATGAATGAGCTGACTTCACTCTGGCTCAGTGCACCGTGAGATCTACAGCATACACGGGTCTAATGATGCAGAGAACATGGCTTGTGTCAGGGCTGTGCATGCAGGCGTGAAAGCACTTGTGTGCGCATGTGTGTGTGTGTGTGTGTGTGTGTGTGTGTG
>JAFBJT010109411.1:61987-69487 GCA_016785325.1 Chascanopsetta lugubris
GTTGTTAAAGGGGCGGTGTGTACGATTTTGGTTATTTCTGCCCCCTCTAAAAATATTACAAAACAATTACACAGTGATATTTATAGTGGGGGGGGGTCCTCTCTATGGTGGCCGCCATGTTTTTACATAAAAGTGGACGTACTGAACAACTTTTGAGTTTTAATGACAAATGGAGTCTAGCATAGGTTCTCCTGCATGTTCAGAAGAGTGAGGGTGAGGTGATGTAACTTCACCTCTAAAAGTCACCTAATCGTACACACTGCATCTTTAAGCTCCTTACACCTTGACCTCAAGGTAGAGTCCCATGGATTCTGATAGTTCACGCAGGGTTTATGATGAGAAGAACAATGGTTTACCTCACCTCGTTTCTCGCAGCCAGGCGGCGTCCTTTTTCCCTTGGATGAAAACAACCAGATGATCTGCGATGGCAGCAGCTTCCTGGACACTTGGGGGGTAAAAAAAAGTTGTTTAAAAAAGTTTGAAAAAAAAGTTCCATTTCAGATGGACAAATGAGACGCAAACACTTGACGTGCTCTGTGTCGACAAGGCTATGGAGGAGCTGGTGGAGCAGGGGTTGGTCAAAGCCATCGGCGTCTCCAACTTCAACAAAGACCAGATCGAAGCCATCCTCAACAAACCGGGACTCAAACACAAACCCGTCATCAACCAGGTCCGATTTGTCTCGTACATTCAAGACGCAGTGTGTGAGATTTCGCTCATTTTAGATACAGACGTGTTCATGAATTTATAACCACCTAAATGTTTCATTTTGTCCCCATTAACCCTAAATGAGCCCGGTAATAAAGGTTTAAAGGTTTAAAACAGCATTAGAAGAAAATCCATCTCTGAAGACGAGCGTTTGCCCTTTAGGTGGAGTGTCACCCGTACCTGACCCAGGTGAAGCTGATCAACTACTGCCACTCGGTGGGCATCTCTGTGACGGCCTACAGCCCCCTGGGTTCCCCTGGCAGATCCTGGTGAGAGGAAACACCACAGATGACACAGACGAAGGCTTCATACGTCAAGACAGTTGACCTTTCCTTTCGTCGTCTCCAAAGGAAAAGTGAGGAAAGCTCTCTGCTCGAGGACCCGCAGATCCAGGCCATCGCTGAAAAGTACAACAAGACTCCAGCCCAGGTAATAAAGTGGATGAGCCGGGCAATAAAAAGCTGCGTTTGTTCCACCTCCCAACGCCACTCGCAATGTCACGCTCCTCCCAATGAAGGCTCTGCTTCAGATGCTTACAGATGACACAGGAGGTAGCAGCAGCACGAGTGTGCGGCGTGAACAAACGGATAACTGTGCGCTGGCCCATAAGGAGAGGAGCCAAGCGGCATCACAGGTTTAGCCCCAAATTCCGTTAGGCTACACTTCCGGACGCTAAAAAACAGGAAGTGCGGGGAGCAGAACGCTGCCTTCCTGTTGGAAATGTGTAGCGAAACTCCCCGACCCATGGCGCCTTTGAACAGTGTGGCATTGTGCTTGGCGTGAACCGCCGACACATGTGGTGTCGGTGCTGAGGCGGGTGAACCAGTGAAGCCTGAACCGTTTCCCCCCCAAAAACAGATTCTCATCAAGTTCAACGTCCAGAGGAACCTGGTGGTGGTTGCCAAGTCGGCGACGCCGCATCGAATCAGGGAAAACATCCAGGTAAACACACCTGCTCTTGCAGGTCTGAACCTCAATGTCAAACCTTTTAGATTTTTTAACGTTTCTTTCTCTGGTTGCAGGTGTTTGACTTTGAGTTGAGTGAAGACGACATGAACTCTCTGCTGAGCTTCAACAAGAACTGGAGGGCGTTTTGCATGTCCATGTGAGTAAGAGACGACGAGGTGAGACTCACGTTAGGGTGAATGGTAAATGAAACTCATTTTCATGTTTTTTTTGTTTTTTCATCTCACAGGGCCACCAGTCATAAGGACTTCCCCCTGAATACTGAATATTAACATAGGATACAAGAGGAACTGTCGGTTTCAGCTTTGCATCTCATTTCTATATATTATCAAAGCGTCAACAGTGGAGATTGACACATGGGAGTTTGACTAGTTATTTAAAGCCACACCCACATTCTTTATTACACAATGTGTGTAAATGCATTTGAGAATGTGGATCTTTTATGTCAGCTGCACGCAGATGATTACCTAAATCCAAATTGGGTTAAAAAGGAGATAAGAAAAATGAAGACATTTGAAGTTGGACTGATCCTAGTTATATAAAACCCGGCAAAATCAGGAGGTGGAGTTGGGAAATTTACTGAAGAAATTGTTTTTACAACTGCAGGTACATTTTGGTCCTGGTTGCTCATCCCATGTGATCACATGTAGTCTCTCTGATGTCTGCTGTAGTTATTCATGTTCTTAGTAACTGTGACTTTCCACTGGGATTTTGCAATTGTCCGTTTGATTCTATTCACAAGAACTTTGCAAAAAGAGGAAACCGACTGCACGGCCACTACATAAATGCAGGATTTGAATGCATAAAATTGTTTTTTCTGGTCAACAATCTGTGCACTTTTGTCTCCATGGTGTGGTCAGAGACGCATGACGATGTCTCCGACCACACCACCGTTGAGAATTCAGGTACAATTCAGGTACCGACACCAGACAAACACCTCAGGACATCGTTAACCAGGACAGGCAGGTGACGAGGATCGGCAAACATTTAGAAAATGAATGAAACTGTAGAAATGACAGCATTTGTCTACAGAGCATTATCACAGGCGTTGCTGCTTAAAGATGCCTGTGGGTGGGGGCGTGGCTTCCATAAAAGTCAAGTTTACCTTATTGTAATTCTAATCATTTCTACAAAAGGACTAATGTATGTGGCTCCTGAACCAAGGTGAGTTCGACACCTCTGCCTTCACCTCATTGAAAAAATACAGCTGTGCGTGTGGAATGAATTGACTGAAGTCTTTTACTGACCTTTCAAATGCAGCATCACATGACGCCTCAGGTACAAACACTGGTGGACACTGGTTCGTCATCCACACTGGTTCATCACACTGGCTGAGTCTGAAAGGAAACTCACACCAGCCATCTTTTGATTGGTTCTGCCACAGGACTTTATTGTGAGGATTATAGCGGGAGCGGTAGTGTTGCAGAACAGCATGAATACACAGAATGACTTTGCATAAGTCTGTGGTGCGTAACTTCACGAGGCGACAGTGAGGAGTAAAACCCAGCGCTGGGAGATGAGGAGTGTTTTTGATGCGGTGCATCGCTAAGTTCATCCATTTGTGCTACAACTTCGGATGACGATCGGATGCAAGTGGTTTTCAATAACGACTCTACATGTGTGCGATCTACGGCACATACATTGGTTTTTCAGTGATGTTCTATGCTGCACGCATTCGAAACCAAAGACAACTTCCTATTTTCCAGACGAGAGAGTCAAGTTGTAATGTTGCAGATTAGCTCCGTTGCTAACTCTGCCTCACCGGCTGTGGAAAGCATGGTCCCCTGAGGAACGACCATGCAAGGAGGGAGTAGAAGTGCAGATTCTTTCAAGTGCAAAATCATCTTTGGAGGTTGGAAACTACACCAGTAACAGAGTGGAGGATGTGATCCGAGGCCACACAACAACAGTGCACACAGCTTGAGGAAGGTAAGAGAAGCAAACCCCTGCTCCCCTGACGGCAAACCTGTGGACGGAGCAGTGGGTTTGGGCTCAGAACTCAGCATGGAAGGGATAGTCCTTGTGCTTCGTGCCCCTGTAGAGAAAGGGGTGAAAAGAAAAGCATCCGAAGAGTGAAAACATGAACACGTCCAGTCATCGGAAAACACGCAAACACGTCACGCCATCTCACCACTGCATGGGACAGGCCCTCCAGTTCCTGTTGAAGCCCAGTACGGTTTCCATCTCCTCCTCGCTCAGCTCAAAGTCGAACACCTGCAACGACGGAGAAGTGTTCACGCGCGAGCGCAGAGAGAGGAGGCGGAGCTCCGCGCCTGAGCAGCGCGGCCGGTCGCGTCGGCCCGTTACCTGGTAGTTCTCCTGGATGCGCTGGGGCGTGACCGACTTGGGGATGGCGATCACGTTCCTCTGGACGTGGAAGCGGATCAGGACCTGCGCACGTGAATGTGATCGCAGGTTTGGGAATGCGATAAGAACTAAGAACGGGAAGTGAATCAAGGGCGTTTCTATTTCTACGACTACTACAAGAGACTGAGAACGAAGAGTCAGCCATAGGAACTCTTGAGTCAGGGTTAAAGGTCAGCTTCTCCCACATGCACAGGATACAGACAGGACTCCCTAACCCTGTGTTAAACATGTAGAACATAAACTCTAAGTACACAAGATATGACGCACAAGTTATATATGGACATATTCAAAATACTGCAGGTGCAAAATAGCTGCAGATGTAGACGGAAGTTGTCGTTTAAAGGCACATTGTGCAGGTTTTATTGGCAAGAGGAGAATCTATGGTAGCCTTTGCTTTTCAGTACAACTCAACAGGAGTTTACTTTGTCCATTTTAAGCTTCTGTAGAGACATGGTGGTGAAACACGCCACCTCCATGGAGAGGACCCGCTCCAGATAGAAATACAAAGGGCTGGCTCCAGTCGAGAAAATGACACATCCGTATTGTGCTCGGGAAAAAAACATTACATTAATAAAGTAATGTCTAATCTGAAATCATTTCACTTTAATCCCACAAACTCGATGAGGTTTCAGTGTTTACTCACGTTACCTGAGCTGTGCTCTTGTTATGCTTTGCTGCAATATTCTTCAGGATGGGACTTTCCAGCAGTGGTGGGTCATCTGCTGAAGCCCTGCAACATATATTTTGAAAAAAAAAGATAAAGGGAAAAAAAATAGGTTATGCCTCCATCATTTTACACAACAAGTGGCTGTTGTGAAACAAATGAGCAGAAAAAAGGAAACCCACAACGTGCCACACAAAGGCGAGCTGAGCAAACAGAGGAACAACAGTCACAAGTCTCACATGTGACACGTGCGGCCGAGCGGCACGGAACAGAGGCTGAGCCCCTCGTGAAGATGTGGTGAAGTGACATAAAACAGCTTTTGTTGTTGTTGTTGTTGTTGTTGTTACGTGCTCACTGACCAGACTCTGTCCGGTGAGCCCAGTGGACTGTACGCCGTCACCGAGATGCCCCGAGAGTGGCAGTAGTTGATCAGCTTCTCCTGGGTCAGGTAGGGGTGGCACTCCACCTAGTGGAGAAAATATGTACAGCAACAAGGGAAGTCATGCCTCAACCCAGGGGCCAATGCAAAATGCTACTTTTCAAAGAAATCACCAGTAGGATTATAAATATTGACGTACATGTGGGCCTATGAAATACACATGCAAATAACTTACACATGCAGACACCGAAATGATGTCAACGCAATCTTTTCTTGTAATTTAGGAACAATTACATTGATTCTACGAGTACTCAGAAGTGGTCAGGGCAGTTTACTGACCTCTTTCTAGAGAGTTAATCGCTGATGTTTCGCGACCGTAACGAGGTTACGACAGACAAACCAACGGTAACCTAATAAACAACACAACCCAAGGAAACGGGGGATTCCTGTTGAGCGAGACTTCGAGGAAACAACAGAAGAGTAAGGTCACCTCGGCTAATTGGCGAAGCCTGAGGCCACTGTGCTGTGGCCTGATGTGAATCAAGCGGACATTACTTTCTGGAAGCTGACATGAGGGGACAGATAAAGCAATTACAGCCGGTTGCCCTTTTAAGAGCAGCCACGTTGAGATGCATCTGTTCTCTCGTCGGCTGTTTCCATAGCAACATGAGCCGACAGTGGTCTCGGAGTCTTGTTATCGTCGGGGTACCTGGTTGTTGGCGGGCTTGTATTTGAGGCCCGGTTTGTTGAGGATGGCTTCGATCTGCTCCTTGTTGAAGTTGGAGACGCCGATGGCTTTGACCAGACCGGCATCGACCAGCTCCTCCATCCCCTGAGGAGAGTAACAATTCAAACATGTAGCAAAAGGAAAACCTCCTTCAGTTATTACCAAATAGTCCTAGATTCACAATATAGAAATAATAATAGTATAAGAAAACATCTAGCTGATTTATTCTGAATTTTAAGCTGGATGACAATAATCATCATCATTTTGATTAACCTAACTATGAATTAACATCAGAGTGACAGGAAATACTGCCCGGAGGGGGCGATGGAGCTGCTTCGGCTTCGCTTTCGAGAATTCATTGGCCCTGTCCTGCATCTTTAACTACAATCCACGTAATCCCAGGCGGCAAATGTGCCGCGGAAATGTAGTCGTGGGTCCCGACAGTACGTTAACTCACATCAGAAACAAAGATAAAAGCATCTGCGATAACAAGCTTCCACTTGTATTTCTGAGTCTCTCCAAACTAGTTTTACCACTTGTGCGGCGCTCTGTCGATCGCTTACCTCCCAAGTCTCCAGGAAGTAGGTGCCATCACTAATCACTTGTTCCGAGCCGTCCAGAGGAAGGTCGTCTTTGCCGGGCTAGAAAAAAGAAACCAAAAGAAGAGGAAGCCTTTAGGTCTGCCGCACAATAAAGACTCTCTAAATGACATTTGAGACGGAGGAGGTTGTACTGTCATGACCTTGAGACCCAGGGGCCAGTGAACGAGGTAGAGGTCGAGGTAGTCCAGCTTCAGGTCCTTCAGGGTGTTCTCGCAGGCCTGTCTCACCATGGACTTCAGGTGGAAGGTGCACCACAGCTATTGAAGAAAGGACAGGACTCCAGTTATGAAAACAAACAGACATAGCGGGATGATTTCATCCAGGCGTCATCAGCTCACCTTGCTGACTATGAAGAGATCCTCCCTCTTCACCACGCCGGCCTCGATCATGGCACCGACGCCCTCGCCCACCTCCGCCTCGTTGTGGTAGACGTAGGCTCCGTCGATGTGCCTGTATCCCGCGGCGATGGCAGCTTTCACTGCCTCCGTCACCTGGCCCGGAGCGGACTGGCACAACAGGACGGACGAGTTCAGACTGACACTGCATCTCCTCTCATACCTACCCTTCACCTTAAAGGTGGTCAATATTGAACTGCAGAGGCTGCTTGGTTCAACTCAAAGCATGAGACAATATTTCTGTTTAGTTCCTGATCTTGTTTCTCAGCTTCGGAGAAATCGGTTCCAGGAGGAAGTGAGGTTTGTTGCGTGTTCTGCTCTAGATCTGCTTTTACCGTCCGACATCAAACTGGACAGATGCGATGCATCGAACACAGTGTGTGTGTCCTGCAGGGACCCTAACCCTAACCCCCACAGCTTCAGGGGGCCGTCACACGTTGGTGCAGGTGTGGACGACGAGAGGGCTCGAAAAGCTAAATCTAGATCCAGCACCTCAAAGTGTTTCCATGACGACCGAGGTGCGAACGGTGTAATTATAATATAGGGAACTTGTCGAGTTACATTCCTTTTGCGACTCATGCAAACTGTGAGGATCTTTTAGTTTGAAAGGGAACTTTTGCTTTGTGGTGACTTTAATGCAATTGCTTAGTTTAAACAGAGGGTGCAGAGTGATTTAATAACTGAAGATAATT
>JAFBJT010109412.1:9207-23299 GCA_016785325.1 Chascanopsetta lugubris
CTCTCCCTGTTTAGTATTCCTGCCACGTCTGGCTGAGGGAGCGGCATTAAATTGGGATCAGGCAGATTAGAGTATAATATAGACGACTATTAAAGGCTGCAAATGAGAGCCATGGGTTAGAGCCTGAGCAGGGGCCCAGTCTGCCTCTGTGCCAGTGCAACGTACACTCACCATGACAATGACACTGGGTGAAATGAAAACCCGACCCCCCACCCCGCTGATGATCATCAGTAACTAGGCAACAACTGGTAAACGCAAAGAAAAATCAATTAGACATTTGTATCCAATGCATTCATGTAACTCTAGTTGTCATTTTTCTCTGTACTCTTCACTTAAATGTTGTTTGCCGACTGAATGTGAAAGTACAACCGGACTCATTAGTCCGTCTTATCAGGTCACCTGCCGTTCGTTTGGTCAGCTTAACCCAAGATTGGCCATTTAAAGGTGCAGCATGCAGGATTGAGTGGTACGTTGTGGTGAACGGACGTGTTGCCGCCGAGCACCGCTCACCTCACCTATAGTTGACATGGAATCTATGAAGCCTTCATTTGACATCAAAACAAAAGATAGATAAATGAATAAAAACACTGTGGTCCAACATGGGAGCCTCCATAGAAAGCTGAAATCAATTATTCAACCTTTTAGGTGATTATGGAATTATAAAGACGTCATAAAAAATGATTTTCTATGTAATTGATGTTATGATGTTGCAAATATAATTCACTTGACATTAATAATAATTATTCCATCAGGTCAGCAGGTTGTTGACAACTGTGAAAAGGTTCTACATCCATCTCATTAAACATTGTATTGCGTGCTGACATGGTAAACTAACATTTGATATTTTCTTTCTTGATGATGGTCTTGGGCTGAGAAATACATGGGCCTCTGATTGACGCTGTAATTCACCATATCTCAAAGAATTGATTCTGTGAATACTTGAAAATCATTGAAAAAGATGCTTTGGAATCGACTAGAGGTGCAATATGAAATAAGGACCCACACAAGTGAGTAAAAAAGTTAGGTTTAGTTCAGCTGTAATCCCTCTAGTTTCTATATTATCATGAATGTGCATTTTGGGAAACCAAAGACAATATGCACGCATACCTTAGTTTAATATATGACATTATTCAACTTGGTGTAAGTCTCTAGATTTCCTTTTCCCACCCACCAAACTTTGACAGTGACCTAATCTTAGCCAGTACCTTTCACTGAGCCGCAGAACAGAGGTGTAATTCATCTGTCTACCTCTTCCAATCAGCTTCGACCTCCTCACTGATTTGCTCAACGTGTCCTGACTTTACTCAAAATAAACATAAACATTTGCTATCGCAAGTTATTGTGACACACTATAATCCTAGGGGAAAAAACATAACCCACGTATGTATTAGAACATGCTTGGAATTCTTTTAGAAACACTGTACATAATCTGTATGCAGCTAAAAAAACAGTGCACCTGGTTCAAAGATCCTGCTGCCAATAGTTCCTAACCGTAACGGTTGGACAGGGCTGTACTGTGAGCGGTTCCTCTGGGTGTCTGCTCACGCGGTGAGTGCGAGAGGATGAAAGGGACGGAGAGCAGAGAGAGATGGTCTGGATGGAATAAGAATGCTGCGAACGGAGGGGGATCACTCGCTGCGGTGAATCCGACTCTTTGGGGCACAAATATTCACACCGAGCCAAGCCTTTGATTCTCGCGTGGCCCCTTTGTCCACCTTCCCCTCAGATTTCATGGCCGTCTTCGGTCACCCCGGCCATTAAGGGCAGCCCCCTTCTCTCCAGAGGGGAAGTGTTCAATAATTCTGGCTTGTACTACACACAGCAGACCAGTATGGGCCATTGCACCGCGTGTCTGGGGGACCCTATGTGAGTGACATTGCCTATAAAAGGCAGATGTTAACAATGTAGGTGACACCGTGAGGCTGAGTGCCGTCACTGGACCGTGTCCTCTCCACTTAAAGATATTTTTTTTTTTTTTTTTTTACCCTCTTCTTTTAATTCTCTCGCCAAACCATGTGCCCTATGTTTCAGCATGTCCTTTAGGGAAAGTCATTGAAAGTGCCGGCCACACCGTTAAAAGTGGTGTGAGGCTTCGGAGTTACGCTCGCGTCCTATGATTAGAATCCTCTCTTTACAGACAAGCACGTTGGAGTAGTGAACCACAAACTGACCCCGAGAGCCAATTTACCATCGCTGCTCTTTTAAATGTGAAGCTGTGTTGCTTTAACTTCTCAAGTGTATATAAAATTTAAAAAAAGATGGCACAGTTTGAACCTGAGGTAGTACAGAATATCACAGTGTAAACATGATGACCAGCAGGGGGCCGATGCTCGAAAGGGAACATTTCCCTCCTACTCTCAATTAGCTGGATCTGAATTCAAAACAGAAGACTATGCAAGTTTTCATCTATCTGTGACATGGCAGGTGTCTATTAGCATTACAAGGGCATCATCGCCACCTACTGTTAAGGAGTGTGAATAGACGGCACTCTGATGCATGAAAAATCCTAATCCTAAAAATCCAAAATAATAATAATAATAATAATAAAACACTTTTTCACGACCCAACAGTTGAGAGTCCCTGATTTAGAAGAACCAACGGGTTAGGGTCAAGGTGAAAATGAGGTTATGTTGAGGTTGCAATAAATCTAGTAAAAGAAATGCAATTTAAGTCTCATGACTTTAAGCTGAAGTTCATCAAATTAAAATGTATATGCTGAATATCTGAATATATTTTTCACGTTTAAGTTCCTAAACAAACTGACGCACTTGACATGTGCCGTCAAAATGAGTGTTGAGAGAGTGTTTTTAATTGGTGCTTATACAAACGTATTTGTCATTGTCAACTGCTTGGAAATGTAGGAATTTACCAACAGAGAGAAAATATAGAGGGGTGGGGGGGATTAGTGGCCAGACCACGACAGGCAACAGCGGAAATGCAGTCAAATCGATTCGGTGCTCCACATGTACAAATACGCAATCAATAATATAACACTAAAGATGTCTGCCTCTGCTTTTCTGTCTCCGCTTCCCCAGACATCCTCTGTTCCCCCTGCTGGCACTGCTGTTTGAGAAATGTGAGCAGGCCACGCAGGGATCTGAATGCATCACGTCCGCCAGCTTTGATGTGGACATCGAGAACTTTGTGCACCAGCAGGAGCGCGAACACAAGCCCTTCTTCAGCGAAGACCCGGAGCTCGACAACCTGGTGAGACAAAGACCGCGTGCGAAATCATTAATACTCTGATTTCAGCTCGTGGAGCTGCTCTCTGGGAAAAAAAAAATAAATAAAAGAAAAAAGAACACCTCAAAATACTGTGAATCCCACCGTCACTGCTCCTAATCACCTCCTCCTCTTTCATGTAATCCTACACTTCCCCCTGTACAACACCCGGCTGTAATTAAAAGAAGGAAGCTGATCACGCTCGCCGAGGAAAGAGGAGGAGGAGCTATCACCAGACAAAGACGGAGAGGAGGAGGAGGAGAAAAAAAAAAAAACAATTGGAAAAAGAGTGCACCCTTTGCCACCCCGGTATTGCAATGGCAGCCTGACAAGCGCTGAACAGTCAATTAACCCTGCATCTGTGTGTTTTATGAGGCACTGGGTGCCGGCATCCCTCCCAGAGGGCACTAACTCTTCCACAGGGCAGTAATGTTACACTGGGCTTGACTTCCTGAGAAGGGTACGAGAGTTACTGGTCCCTTGATTAAGCGAGCGCAGTTTAATTAGCTGATTTATCTCCTCCTTGGCCGAGCACTTTCCTGACCACTCCGCCGACCTTGAGCGCCGACTTTGAGGGAGCGAACCGCAGAGCGGCTGGAAGAGTGGGGCGAAGTCGGCCCGTAGGCCGTCAGACAACTGCCTGAGAGGGGGGGGGGGGGGGGGGCGGAATCCAATGGATATCGCACAACCTTTCCCGGTGTCACTCGCAATCAGGGCCCGGCTGCTGTTGAATGAAATCAACGTCATGTCGCAGTTCATGTAAAAAAAACCCCCAAAAATTAGCATTTTCGCATCAATGATATTATTAAGGGTAATACAACTGTTCCCAAGCTGTTTCTTAGCAACACCACTTCAGCAAAATGGTGTGTTGAAGGTCAGACATTTGACAGTGTGTCATCCACTTCAGTATCATGACTCCTGCTATTACTTTCATTCAACATTTTTATTTTTTTTTATTTGTTTATTGTTTATTTAGCGATCATTCCATTACAGTTGCAGGGCCTTTCATTTGGAGAACTTTTTGCCAATAGATCTTTTTTTTGGGGGGAAATCATTGTATCCTGTTGGTCATACCTTCTAAAATCCTCATGGCTTTTCCATGGCACTCTAATGAACCCTCTGTTTTGAGTGAAATCGAGCGGGTGGGTTCATCCATCCACCCTAAGATGTATGTCACTTTGGATAAAGGTTATTCACTCATTGAATTGATGAATTCCTGCTTGTGGGTGTAATTGTTTATAATGAATTCAGTCAAGTTCAAATTGATTATTAATGACAGGATGCTAGTTTTGGGAGGTGCAGCGCGATTAGCACTCATAAGTGAGTCATGCAGTGTTTCCCCTACCATTATATTACGGAAGGAAGCCCCCCGGCCCCCCTTGAAAGTCAAGTTGATCTTATCCAATTGTATTTTCTACCTGTGCCAGAACACGGCAGAAGTCATTTCAGGATAAATAGCTTGTAGAACCTTGTTCTCCTATCAAACAAACTAAGAAGCCTTATTTAAACGGTGGCTTGTCATTTCTCTCTCTACATGGTCGCGTGTTTACAATTCTCCTTCACTGTCTGTATCGCGCCGACATTGGAGTTCTGCCCAAATGTGCGTGCGCACACACACACACACACACACACACACAGTGTTGTCCTTTTCTCCTCTTACACTTTACTTTGTAGCGTTGCAGAGTAAGTGCATTAAGTGACTCACTATGAAACAATTAGTTTTATCATGCTGATTTCAAAATGGGAAGTCAAGTGTCCTGCTGTGCTAGTAATGCTTAATGTACAGTGTAACCTTATGGGAGTGTGGTGTCAGTGATGAGGGTTCCAACAGTGGAACTTTGTGGAACTGGGTGAATGGAGACCGTGCAGTAAAGTGCTTTGGTTTGGGGTCACGACCTGATAAAGCACTATATGAATACACTGTTTATTTTAATGCTGGAATAAAATGTGTTTTTGTTATTGCTATTTTTGGTCCATTTTAACCAAGGAAAATCCATCGACATGCATTCAGATAAAAGAGTTTTTAAAATGTGTAAATATTAAATTATACTGTCAAATTAAATTGTAATGTAAAAGAGCAATCAAGGTTGTATCTTAACCAATCAGGATTGAGATATTTGCAGCACAGTATTATACTGTACTGAAAATACGCCGCGATGAATCAGTCACAGTAAACTTCGATCGCTATCATAAATATCGACAACGGGCCAAATCAAAGTTATTAGAACATGGACACAGAGCTACAGACTCTGTTTTGTATCACGTTGTAAATGTGTTTTGTTTGTTCGTGTCTCCCTCAGATGGTTAAGGCCATTCAGGTGTTGAGGATCCACCTGTTGGAGCTGGAGAAGGTCAATGAGCTGTGTAAGGATTTCTGCAACCGTTACATCACCTGCCTGAAGACCAAGATGCACAGTGACAACCTCCTCCGCAACGACCTGGGCGGACCCTACTCTCCGACACACACCAGTCTCAGCATGCAGCAGGTCAGTCCCACCGTTCTTTGATGATAGTACTCGGCGACTCGCGTGGCCCAAGACCCTGAGCTTGTCATTTAGCCCCAGATGGATTTTTTTTTTTTGCTGTCGGGAGTTTTTCCAATAACAAAGAGTAGATCCATTTTCACTCACCAGTGTCTCTCTGTGATCCCCCCCAGGAACTAATTCAGACCTCCTCTCCATCCATGACCTCTGTCTCCAGCTCTGTTAACCCTTCAGGGATTGTGGTGCCTGCTGGGGGTCTGCAACAGAGCAATGTCGCCATGACTACCATCAACTCTCAAGTGGTTTCAGGTGAGCAAGAACTCACAGACGTGAAGATGACACATAGCACAAGACGGGGATTGAATTCCGTAAATTACTACTATTACTGACCTTACCACTAAGATAGTGTCAGATCTTCAACATATACTTAATCATGTAGCATTGGACATCCAAATGCCCAGCTATGCCACTCAGCTTTGACAGATGCTTTCTCTTCTTCCTCTCATGCTATATCTTGATTTGTTTATTTATCCATTTGTTTATTTATGTATTTATTCATCTGTTTATTCCGTTTAAATGTGTCTCAAGTGACTGGGGTTACTGAATAGGACATGGGGGAGTGCAAAGTAATGAAGACCAAAACAAGGTAGAGGGGACAGGAGAGGATGACAGGACAAAGAGAGACAAAAACACACGATGACAGCAACGATAATAAAATCATCATCGTCAACCGCACGCGCAGAAGTGCACAGTCGAACTGAATGTGCATGTGTATAATTCTTCAAACTTTAATAAATCATACGCAGAGAATTGGACTGTCACAAAATTGCATTTCCATTCACTGATGTAAAACTGGACGTCGCTCACCTCGTCTGAAGTGGCCTTTTTCATCTTGAATACAGTGACTTCACATCGGTGTACGGCAGCATGACATCTATTTATAGATATATGTCTTAAAGATGTTTAGATATGTATGGTTATTACTCCATTTAGCCCTTCGTTCAACATGCCAAATGTTCAAAATACAACTGCTTTGGCCGGAGAAGCAGTGACGGTGCCAGTGGGGAAAAATAGGAAGCCTTTGTCACCCACATGCAGACCAGTAAAATCACAGCATGACCGATCAACAATGACAGCTCTAGATTTTCCTGTTGTTTTAGTGCAAAAAAAACACACAGGTACAGTTGTGAATTTAATTTTGATTAGAATTAGAATTTAATTTGATTTAATTTAATCACATACTTTTTAATACTATTTACAAAATGATCCAGTGGACCGGATTGGAACCTCTGGTGGTTAGGTGTCGGCCCGCCGGCCGTACGTTTGACCCCTCTACTCTGGAGCTTCACATGCGTCATATCAGTCCAAATCCAGCATAACAAAGGAGGCAAGAAACATTTCATTTAAAAAAACAACAACAACAAATGTTTATTAGAGTAAAAGAAACATCAGCTACTCTCACAGTGTTTCATGAATAATGCATATGTTGAAAGAATGGCATATTTTAAGCAATAATGAGCTTGATGAGAATGTCACTTCACTCAGGGTACTCAGCGTTTTGAAATGATTTGTAACA
Source organism: Chascanopsetta lugubris (assembly GCA_016785325.1). Taxonomy (NCBI): domain Eukaryota; kingdom Metazoa; phylum Chordata; class Actinopteri; order Pleuronectiformes; family Bothidae; genus Chascanopsetta; species Chascanopsetta lugubris. The sequence goes on from JAFBJT010109412.1 coordinate 16,489, forward strand.
TTTTACCGCTCTTACATGAAACGGTAATCTTGGTAACAGCTGTAACCGCAGATTTTTGTGTTCAGCCACGGTGCGTTTCCATCAGAGAGCGCTTGGCTCGCGCGCTCCTATGATGTCAGGCCTCTACTGTGGAATGTTAATCCTGTCCCCCGGAAATCCCTTTTAACCCAAAATAAATCAATGTCTCTGCCTTTGATCACTACACATTGAGGAGCTCAAACAGACTGTGATAAGAGGGTCTTGATCAAGGCTAATTAAGCCAGCAGCAAAAACACCCTCGCCTCCTCTTCTTTCTCCTGGGTTAAAGGGAACTAATGCACCTTGAATTTAATCACTCGCGCTCTTGTTTGCCTTGTTTTTTGTTTGCGGGGCTGACAGGAAGTTAATAAGGCTTTGGTGGAAGTGCCGGATGCCGTCGCCGGTAGCTGCCGAAGCCACTTGATACTCATGACGGCAAATTATCCCCTCAGGTGGGACCCTGTACCAGCCAGTTGCCATGGTGACATCACAAGGGCAAGTGTTAACGCAGGCACTGCCGCCAGGAACCATCCAGATCCAGAACTCACAGGTAACGCTGCCGGGATGCTGACGCCCGGGCCAACACACCTCCACTTGGCCCCCCCCCCACCCACCCACCGTCTCAATTTGTTCTTATTAAACGGGGGCCTCTCCGCATTCTTATTAAACCGGGGCCTCTCCGCATCTCCCACAATGCCCCTGGGCGCCTTTTCACTCGCTCCGTCTGAACATGACCCCCCACTGAGGCACAAAATGGAAATTGTTTATTCCCCTGATGCGCAGGGTGCTGACACGAACCTGCCACTTAAAGGTACAGTGTGTCATTTGGTGACATCTATTGGTGAGGTTGCGTGTTGTATCCACCACCTCACCCCTCCCCTTGTGAGACTGCGGGAGAACCTATGGTGGCCCTCAGTTGTCATTAAAGCTCAAAAGATGTTGAGGTACGTCCATTAAGGGTTATTGTTCAAACATGGCGGCCCCCATAGGGAGGACCCGCTCCTGATGTAAATATACATTAAAGGGCTCATGTTCGGGAAATGCTAAAGCAAGTCATACATTGGGGTGTTTATACATTTGTAAAAAAAAATGTCAGTGTATAATTGTTTCGTAATCCTAGTCCTGAAAAAAGAAAATTGACCAAACGTCTTACACACTGCACCTTTTATCACAAACGTTTAAAGGGGCTGTGTGTAAGATTTAGGTCATTTTTGTCACCTCTAGAAATATTGCCAAAGAACTACATACTGACACTTTCATTCATTTATAATCAACTAAATGTTTTATTTTTTTTCCATTACCCTTAACTGAGCCCATTAATGTATATTTAAATGAGGAGGGGGTCGACTCTACGGGGGCCGCCATGTTTTTACAGTAGATCTGAGTGGACGTTCTAAACTTGAGTTTTGATGACGACTGAAGTCCATCATAGGTTCTCCTGCAGGCTCAGGAGGGTGAGGGTGAGGTGATGGATACAACATGCAACTCCACCTCTAGATGTCACCAAATCTGACACACTGCACCTTTACATTTTCTGCAGAACAGTGTTACAATGTGAATTCTTGATTTTGCATCTTTTTTTTTTAGTTTGTCTCTAGAGTCGGAGAATAAAATATTATGGACAGGAAATGTTGTGCCCACAAAGCTTTTATTTCCTGTCTGAGGGTTTAAAACAGTCAACCCCACATGAATCCCTGGAATGAGATTTTTTATTGCACAAAGACACATTTGTGGTCTGATTATTTCATTTCATTCCTTCCTCTTCAGGTTTTAACACTTGCTGGCTTTGCACCTCTTGACGTTTTGAGGTTGTTGTGGATGTGACGGAGCCTCATATACATATTTCACCGAATCAAATTAATGACTGCGCTTAGAGCTACTGCGCATCTTTAAATGTAAGTCTGAAACGGTGTTCGGCAAAGACAACACTGACATTTGCAGGCACAATTTGACTGCGGGGGACGAGCGGTCACATTTCTCACAATTAATGAAAAATGCAAATTTGCCTCATCCCAGGGTCTTTAAAACAGTATTGTCCGTTTGTTTCCCAAATGCATCACCGTGAAGTGACCTGACCCACGTATTATCGCAAACGCATCCTTTTATTTATCCGTCAAATATCATCCCTTTATACGTCTATCATCTTTTATCAGTCAGTCTGTTTTAAAGGTCCAAAGCGTAATATCCAGGTGGATTCTCCTCTTCTGTGATGGTCAAGTCAATTCTATTGATTTAGCAGCAAATCGTAACGTCATGTCAAGTTGCGTCACGTGACCTTGATGTGGATGATATGGAAAACCACATCAAGCAAGCGCTCGTGACTGTGGAGAGGAAAAAGTCCCTCATTCACCGTAAGAAACCTTTAGCAGAGACTGAAACTTGAGTGGGAACGGCCATCTGACCAGAGGAGAGGGGGAAGAAGAGAGGGAGAGAGAGAGAGAGAGAGAGAGAGAGAGAGCAGGGACACTTGCACAACCATCACATCTCGTCTGTCAATCTTGTTGTTCCGGCAAAAGTATTGTGGTATTTGCTGTTAGATATTTGATAGCGGAATCACTTTCCGACAATCTACTACCAATTCTGTAACACCTCCACTTCCAACACTAATGACACTCATCATAATAGTAGTATAGTTGTTCTCCTGCATGCAGCTTCACCACTCGATGTCATCAAATCTCACACCCTGCGTCTGTAAGTGATTGATTGGAATGGCAGGGAGCCACGACTTCTCTGACATAAGATGGGGCCTGATTATTCGTGAGGCTGCGTGTTTTGAATTCAGTCCTTATGTCAGAATGTAGGAATTGTTGTTTGTATTGTGCCTGAATGCAAATACGGTGTTTACATCGGGGATGGGTCCTCTTCCCAGAGGCCGCCACGTGGCACCACCATGTTGTTGCAGCTCAGAATGGACAAACTGTGAACTCAGGTGACGAGTTACCTGGAAGGGAGGAGTGAGGCGAGGGCTGTTCAATCGCAACAAGCCACATCGTCAGCAAACCGATGCTGTTCCCTCCGACGCGCTGCAACTTTGAAAATGAGTCTCAGTGTAATGTTTTTGTGAGTGTGTGATGTCCGAGTGTAGACCTTTGTTCCATTCACCTCCCAGTCTGTAACCTCAGCGCAGGGCTTTGTTTTTTCCGTCCGGGTGCTGGAGGTGGCCAGTGGTCATCCAGAGGAAAAGCCGTGTCTGATTTGGTTTTGATCCAAAAGCCTGAAGGACCCGAGTCTGTTGTTAGCGCGCGGACTCTCTCCTGTCAGGGAAGAGAAGCTGGAGAACATCAGACACCTGAGCCCTTGTTAGCTTCGCTCACCGGATCCTCTCGCGCTCGGAATGCTTTTGTTTCCGTTGCGGAAGCTGCAGGGAAAATTCGACCTGCATAATGGCTGTCGGCTCATTAAGGGACAGTCACAACACAGGATGGAGACACCAGGCTGAAGGCTGATCCCACAGACGTATGCAGAGCAGACTAAATACACGGCAAATCCAAAATGATTCTGTTCCAGTGTGGTTGCAGCCCTGGCAAAGTAGAAAATAAATAAATAGAACAGCTCTTAGTGATGCAAAGTTTTTTTAAATCTAAAGGACCGCTCTCAGTGCACCGAGTCAGAGGCTCTGATCCACCTGAACATCCACATGCTCCTGAGCGGGATCTGGGTAAATCAATGAAAATAAGAGAGTAGCATTGAGCCACAAGTCAGACTGGCAACGTGGCATTAAAATATGCAAGAGAAGATAATGAATTAAATTCAAGAGGAAAAGCAATTTTCCTCTTAAATTGAATTCCGCCTTTCAGAGTTGGAGTCTGGCGGAAAATTAACTTGTGGCTCGTTTTTTGAGCCACCAAAGAAATAACAAAATTACAAACCAGAATTACAGATTATATTTAGCTTGAATTCAAATTATTTTCCCCACTCGATTGTAGCTTCTCTGTCCCTTTAAAAAAAATAGAAAAATAAAAAAAAACATGTCCCAGTCTTGTCCGATGGGAGAGATAATAAGTGATGTTCATTAAAGGTGCAGTCTGTAAGATTTGGGTCATTTTGTTGCTAGAAAAAAATCGTACAAAACAACTGACATTTTCACCATCACCTTTGTGCATCATTACTTTCCACTGCCCTTAAAGGAGCCCATTCATGTATATTTACACGAGGGCGCCGCCGTGTTTTTACAGTAGCCCAGAGTGGACATAACTAAACGTCTTTTGACTTTTAATGACAACTGAGGGCGACCACAGCTTCGCCTGCATGCTCGAAAGGGCAAGGGGTGAGTCGATGGATACAACATGCAACTTCACCTCTAGATGTCACCAAATCGTACACACTGCACCTTTAACTGGTGTCGCTCGAAAGTTTCAGAGTTGGCCATCGGGAAAAGTAGGAGCAGCGTTCCAGCCCTGGCCCGGAGAGCGGCTCGACGGTCGAAGGGGGCCTCGGTGAATATCTGCGACCGAGGCGAGGCGGAGTGTTACACGTGGGCTGGGAATTGAACACGGGCCCGTCACTACTTTGCCGACAAGCCCCGAGTAATCACACTCCCGAGTTCGGCGCCGCCAATTAATTCGACCTCGCCTCTCCCCCCGGAACACCCGAGCTCCCAGGGCCGGGGGGTGAGGAGGGGGTTTATCCACATGACACCCAGCTGCAGAGTAATGAGTCTTGTTTCGTGTGGGGGAGGATGAAGGTGGATCCGAGTGGGTGTGAATGTTGGGAGTCGAGTCGGTGTTTGCACGTGCGCTCATGTTTATCTGTTCACTCCGACACGCTTTTGTCTGGCGTGGAGCTCAAACGTTCACTCGCACTTTCACAACCCCTCAGAGGATCACTGTTACTGCCGGGTACAAAACTGACTGAAACGACTTTTATGTATTTATATTTTATATTACACATTTATTGATATGCAGCCATTAAATTACTGTGTGCGTGCGTGCGTGTGCGTGTGTGTGTGTGTGTGTGTGTGTGTGTGTGTGTGTGTTTCATTGCAGGTGTCACACAGTTTGCTAATGGTTGCTGTATAGAGCTTGTTGTGTTTTATATTATCTGCCTCAGACACACACATACTGGACTTATCACAACCTTGTGCCCACACACACACATATGCATTTATGATTGTTGCTCTACTTCGTTGTACATTATATTGAATTGCAGTATATTGACCTCACTATAGGTTGACCTGAAATAGTAAGTTAATCCCATCTCTCTCCTTCATCATGACCGATTTAAAACGAGCCAGGAATAGGAGTTGTGTTGTTGTTGTTTGAAAACCAGACAGAAACTCAAACAGAGCGATGAGACAGAATCTGTAAGAGCAAATCCACTCCACCAGCATCATGAAACCCCAGGACACACAGTATATTCAACTTCTGTCTCACTTTTACTTTTACAAAACAACCCAACATTTTATTTTTAATATATAGCCGCAACCCTGGAAATGATAGGCTTTGAATAGAGCAATCAGTGATTTAGTTTTCAACAGATGTGTTGCAAAGCGTATGAAAAAGGTTGCGTAATCTGGATACTGTTCTCGGTATCAGATTAAACCACATTTGATGCTTGTTGCTGAAACCAAAGGACTGTGTGTGTATGTGTGTGTGTGTGTGTGTGTGTGTGAGTGTGAGTGTGTGTGCATGTGTGCGCGTGCGTGTAGCTGTGTCAAAACAGCGTAGATGAAGAAACTTGTCAAACTGTGAAACAGTGGTTTAATGATTTTATTCTTTATTTTTAGACGGACAAAGATGGAGCCTAGTTATTCTCATTAATATTGGAATTCAGGATTTTTGATAACTTCACAAAATCTGGCACATCACCGTACACATGCACATCTAGATCTCTCTCCCCTATCTCCATCTCTATCTCTGCTGTCCCATCTTCACCCTATTTAATTGTCCAAGAACATCAAAGGTGTCTCTTTACCTTAACTTACCCTCGACTGTAACCATAGCGACACCCTCAAAAACCTAAATGTCCTCACAAGAGTAGCACAGTACTAACTCCTTTTAAAACAAGTACTGCTCAGCCACACACACACACACACACACACACACACACACACACACACGCACACACCCACACAAATTGCCAAATGTATACAGCTGTCTATCAAAGCCTGTCAATACCCTGTGATCTTCTCATCCTCCAGCACCCGCACTCCAAACAGCACCATCCCAATAATGATTCCTCCCAACACAAAGGCTCGCCTCACATCAATACTAATACAAACGAAGCCAAACACTACCACACTTCTTCAGCAGCTGCTCTTTAATTCATCTCCAAACTGTGAAATCCAAACTTTTGACCTTGGGGCCTCCCCGGACCCTCCAGCCCGTTCCACCAGGTGAAGCACCGCAGAGAGCGCTGACCCTCTTTATGTTTTCATGTAGTCAAGGGTGCTTGCGTTTTCATATTTTAAGTATCATTACTCCAACTCAGTTACCATGGTGACACTTAAGGAGGTGTTTCTGCCCTTGCCACAGAAAAGAAGACAGGTAATTGGTAGTCTCCCTTTGTTTCTGTGGCAACAATAACTAAGCCCCGGCATCTGCTCCCCTTTTTCTGCTTCCTCCCTTCCTGACGTCTCCCGTCCGTCTTGGTGGTGAAGTTAAACGTGGACCTGGCGTCCCTGTTGGACAGCGAAGACAAGAAGTCCAAGAATAAGAGGGGGGTTCTGCCCAAGCACGCCACCAATATCATGCGGTCCTGGCTCTTTCAACATCTCATGGTGAGGCCAAGTGTGTGTGTGTGTGTGTGTGTGTGTGTGTGTGTGTGTGTGTGTGTGTGTGTGGTTTCATTCATC
>JAFBJT010109412.1:33846-47051 GCA_016785325.1 Chascanopsetta lugubris
GAGTGGCGGGGTGCGGGCCAGGGGGGGCCGGTGGTGGGGGAGGGGAGGAGGGGAAGGGATGGGGGGGGGGGGGGGGGGGGGGGGGGGAGAAGAGTCCGACACGGCTCAGAGGGTTCGAGAGAGTTTTAGAAAGAAGAAGGAGCTGAAACCAGCTCGTGCATCATGCCCGTTCGTTTTATACAAACAAACATACGACAGACACATGATAAGTCGCCTGCGCAGGTACGATGAGCTGTATTGTAAAGAATCAGTAAAGTGCGCTATGATTGTCAACAACAACAACAAATAGGATGGTTGAGAATCTTCAATTATACAAATTAAATGATCTTATTAATACACGAGGAACGGTTTGATTAGATGTCAATTAGGAATGAAACTATTGAGACTGCATTTTGTGCATTTTGTTGGTGAAATCAAATGATTTATATTCCCATTCTTTATAATCTTCAATGGTTCAGATAAACATGATCATTATCAAATAAAATAAAAAAATCATCCAAACAGAATGTTATTTTTGAATTAATTCATTACTCAAATGTTGCAGAGTTAGAAAAATAGAAATAAAGAAAACAAACAAATGTAAAAAAATAATTATTGTAAATACATATAAATATAATATCATAATATTCAAATAATTAATCTAAATTATGACTGAACTACCCCCCCCTCCAAAAAAAATCATAAAGGATATGAATTTAAATATAATTACAATAAAGTCACACATAAACTATGAATATAATTCCTAAAGAAGAATTAACAAATAATAATAATAATAATAAATATAACACATTTTAAGAAATGAGCACCAATGCAAGACTTTATCCTCAGGAACTTCACAGAACCCAAATCGAGAATATTTTGCAGTCACCTCAAATTAAACAAAGCATTGTAAATATACGACACACAAGATTGATTTGATTAATATGTAATATTGGGACTTAAATCTGCTGGATTAAGATGTCAAAGTGTTTTATATGCATATGAATATTATGATAAACTCTGAGGAGCAGCATTAAACAGATACGCATTTTGAAAAATGCTCTCTGTGAAATAGATCCCACTTAAATGGACTTAAACCAAGATGGAGTTTTAAACACTTTTACATTTACATTTATAATGTATATATTGTTATTGCACATTCTACGTAACATCTATTGCACGTCTGTCCGTCCTGGGAGTGGATCCCTCACCTGTGACTCTCCCTCAGGTTTCTACCTTTTCTTTTTTTTCCCCTGTAGTTTTCCCTGACCCCTGCTGAAGGTCTGAGGACAGAGGATGTTTCCCACCCTGTCAGACAAACTCTGGTTTGTAAATGCAGGCTATATAATTAAACTTTGATTTGATTTGATTCGATTTAAACCAATTACAATAAATATCTGACCAAATTCATTAATTTATGAGGACAAACTTTATTGACCCCACAAAGGGAAAATTCGAATTTTTTTCGTTGTTGATAGAAACGCATGGTCACTGTGTGTATGTGTGTGTGTGTGTGTGTGTGTGTGTGTGTGTGTGTGTGTGTGTGTGGTCAGGTGTCCATCCTCCCCTCTGACCTCTCTCAGAGCTCTCAGAAGGCCAAAGTCAAGCAGCCTAATGTCGGGTGGCAGCCACACAAAGGTGGAGCAGCAGGGGGTTCTGGGTAATGTGTGAACATTCCTGCAGGATGTGCAGCTGTGTGGCTCTGAGGTGTTTTCATGTGTCAGGTCATTAGGAGGCGGACTGACCCTCTGTGCTCGGCCACTGACCTGTGAACCAACGAGTCGTCTGCAGCCGTCGTGAGACAAAAGCGCAGGGGGGAAAAAGTGGAGGCCGACGCAGCGGGAGAGTCCACGTGCTTCAGACCAGAGGGAACCATCGAAAGAGGGACATGGTCCGATCCCTGCGCTTATGACGCAGTATCATTATCATCTTTCATTTGTTTTTTTTTTGTTTTTGTTTTTTTTTTCTGCCGTCGTCACGTCTGTTGCTTTCGCCCGGCGACGCTTCCCCGACCGCGTCAGCGGGCACAGCCTCGCCCACCAGTCACGGCCCGACAAACACGGCGGAGGATCCTGATTGGACGAAGGTGACCGATGTGCGACCCCGCCCGCGGCCAGACACTCGCAACATGGCGGACCGGGGTCATGCAAAGGCCAGATCGCGATGCATCCTGGGTAAAGCGGTGCCCTCCTTTTCTCCCCGCGGAGGAGGAGGAGGAGGAGGCGGAGGAGGAGGAGGAGGAGGAGGAGGGCGGCGGCGGCGGCGGCGGCGGCGAGGCGGAGATGTGGGACAGCTGGTGAGCACTCAAACCATCGCTGTGGTTAAACAGACAGAGGGGACGCTTGTGAGCTAACGCCGAGCACAGCGAGCGCCGAGTGTGATGGCTGCGCTGAGACAAGCTGAACACACAATGCTCCTCACATATGGCTCATTAAGAAAGATTTGCATCAGGCCTCATTTAGCAGCGTGCGATCGGGGTGTAAACGGACTCCAATGAAGAACAATCAAGGCTTCGCGTAGAGGCGTCGTTAGCGCCGCCAATTACCTCTCATTACTTTCGACATCGTTAAGGCTGTCATATTAAACACACGGAAAGTGTGGAATAAAAGGCAACGCTCCACGCATCAAAGGCTGCACGTCAACTCTGCTCCTGTAACACCATCACCAACGCAGCATCATCCGGTGGGTGAGGAAGAGGAGGAGGAGGAAGAGGAGGAGGAGGAGGAGGAGGAGGAAGATGGCTGTTTGCTCTACGCTCTGCCCTTAATGCCTCCCCGTGTGGGGGTTACACCGCGCTGTTGTGTAACTACACAGGAAGTCGGAATGACAGAAGACACTTGTTTACCGTCACTGAGGCTTTTACAACAATCGGCACGATGTAGTGGGCAAGAGGTACGGTGGCCCTGAAGGGCCCCACTGATACATCACAAACGTTTACACGCAGGAATGATCATTCGTTTCCCTTTTTTTCTCCCATTTAATTCTGTTTTATTTCAGTTGTTGCCAATGTGCATTGTAGAATAACTCTTTTGATTTGTTCTCTATACTACATATATGTAACAGTATGGCGTATATGTATGTACATATACCTATACATATATTATCTTGTATGTCTTTTATAATGTCTTGGTGACACATTTGTGTTTTTGTGAACATTTAATAAGTTATGTTTGAAAAAAAAAAAAAAGGAATGATCCTTCTGAACTGAAATAAAGTCCTAAAATCAGCTTTTTATGTTTCATTGATCATTTCTGCACTTGTCTGTCTGACTCCCGGGAGAAGAACCGGACGTTAACGAGGCCACAGGTACAGGATTTGACTGAGGGCTGTGAAGTATGTTTGAGGAGAGTTGAAATATGATTTCCAAGGATACAACTGAACAGATAATGGAGTAATATTCCACTGGTCAGTTTAACAACAACGCTGCCACTTTGTCATTTATCTATTTTGGGAAACTTTGGCAACTCTCTTAAAAAAAACAAAAAAACATTTTTATATCTTTATTTTCATTTCTGTTGTACTTTTGCACCACAGGGTTGAGAGTACTGATATTTCAAACTCTCGATATGTTTTGCACACGTTTAATCTTTGACTATAAAACAGACTTTGACTTTGGCTTTTCTCAAGTTTACGTTTGCAGATATCGATATTACTGTCACTTCGTCTAAACCAAGCTCGTCAGTCGTCCTTGTTGCACTGATGAACGTCATCTTGCGTGTATTTTCCATTGTTTTGTTTATGATTTTTATGTTTACGTCAATGTTTGTTCATTTCTTGCATTCATTTTGCACTTTGGGGCCACCGTACAAAAGGCTGCAGTAACTTGAGGTCTGATTTTTGTCTGTGAGCTCTGGAATTGTGTTACATTTTGAATTGCACTTGTGTCTGATTGTGTGTTAGTCTGTGTGTGTGCTTGTAACTGTGTGTGTGTGTGTGTGTGTGTGTGTGTGTGTGTGTGTGTGTGTGTGTGTGTGTGTGTGTGTGTGTGCTTGTACCCGCGACTCTTACCTGTGTTTACACTTACGTCTTCACACTCGGCTGCAGATGGTTGCATGTCTTCATGCAGGTGGTTTCTGCCATGTCCACACACACACACACGCACACGCACACACACACACACACACGCACACATACACAGCAGCATCACCACCTGACGGGGGAGATAAAAAAATCAAAAAACTGTTGGATTCAGACTGAGGAAAGAAAAATGCAGACATGCTTGACAACAACAACAAACACAGCTCTTGCTGCACATGCTCCAGTGAAGCCATGTGATGTGATAAGAAGCAGAGAGAGACACACAGCAGACATGTTGACATGTTGACAGACGGGCAGAGTCTGATCACTGCTGCTGACACGCCAGCGCCGCCGAAGCTGCACGCTCAGCGCACAGCACAAGTATTATTTTGTTTAAACGTTGAAACATTGACTTTGGTCTGATTTCTCCTGTAGTTAAACTATTGAATGTATGAGACTCGTGGAGAAAGTACCCGGGGACGACCCCATGGGGACTAGGATCTCGTTTCATATTTCCAGATCAAGTTAAAATGGCGCAGAGCTCATTGAGCTCATTTGTTTATCGACAACTTCAGTGTGTTTTGGAACCGCGAGGATCGTTATCAACCAGATGGAGTGAAGCCAAACTTCAGCTCCCTGCCTCCCCTCCCCTCCCCTTCCCTGCCTCCTACAGCTATGAAGAAACTGGTTCAATCCGCCAGACCGCGACTCAATCAGTTTTCTCAAATAGCCGTTGGCATGTCCCAACATCTCTGGCGCCTGTGTCAGTAGCGTAAAGCCTGTTAATACTCTTAACGACCTCCTCTCCAATCACAGAGTCACTAAAGACGAAACTGGCTCCTCTCAACGTCAGACCACGAGCTAATAAATCCTTCCTGGTTAATAAATGACCTGATAACAGATAAACATTTGAATTACATATTCCTTGTTGAAACCTGGCTTGGAAGTGCTACTGGCGCTAAACAGTTTGTGCGTAATGACATCGACCTCGGCTATTTTTCCTCATGGAAATCATGAGAATTCTGGGGCGAATCCTGTAAACATGACATGACATTACCTGAGCTTCGTGAGAGCGTCGCTGAATGTAACTCTTCCACCTCATGTACTGATCCTGTGCCCTCAACATTCTGTAAACGGGTGTTCGACGGCGCGTCGAGTCATGTCCTGACAATTATAAACACGCCGCTTCAAACCGGCATTTTTTCAGACGCGTTCAAAACAGCTGCTGTAAAAGCCGCTCTGAAGAAACCCACCCGAGATACTGACGCACCGAGCGACAACAGACCGACTGCAAACCTCCCATTCATTAGTAAGATAGTTGAGAGAATAGTATCAGCGCAAACAAATGCCTTCCTTGAGGAAAATACTTCTCTGGAGGAATTTCAATCGGGTTTCAGAAAATACCACAGCACCGAAACAACTCTTACTAAAAGCATCAGTGACCACAGACTGAATACTGATGAAAACAAGGTCTCAGTTCTTATCCTCCTCGACCTTAGTGCAGCGTTTGATACCATCGACCGTGAGATACTAATCAGTCGCCTGGAAAAATGGGTTGGTCTTACTGACTCTGCACTACTCTGGTTTACATCATATATCAAAGGGAGAAGGTTCTATGTCCGTCCGGGAGATCATGCACCTGTGGAACGTGACAACTGTTATGGAGTTCCACAGGGGAGTCGTCTTGGTCCTTTATTATTCTCATTATACATGTTGCCGATTGGTGACATCATCAGAGAGCATAACTTGAACTTCCATAGATATGCGGGTGACACGCAGCCGAACATTCTGCTGAACCAAACGATGCTGCAGTGATAAACTCCGTCATTAAACAGCTCCTGGCTGTGAACAATTGGATGAGCAACTAGACAATTTATCACCACAAATTGCAATGTGGACTGCACGTTGCCTTCGCCAGCAAAATTCAACGTGTTTTGATATATCACATGATATATTACGGAATTTTCTCTGGGTTTTTTTGGCGATTTATGTTGCCATGGTAACGCAAACGATGCTGCAGTGATAAACTCCGTCATTAAACAGCTCCTGGCTGTGAACAATTGGATGAGCAACTAGACAATTTATCACCACAAATTGCAATGTGGACTGCACGTTGCCTTCGCCAGCAAAATTCAACGTGTTTTGATATATCACATGATACATTACGGAATTTTCTCTGTTTTTTTTTGGCGATTTATGTTGCCATGGTAACGGGTATCCTGCCGAAAAACCACAGTTTTGATACATGACATGATGCATTACGGGGAAAAAATATATATATATATATATATATATTTTGTGATTTATGTTGCCATGGAAAAACCTGGACTGGATTTTTCAGTCCGATTAGAGGGGGCAGGGTGTGAGCCTTCCACCTTGAGAAGACGTTCTGGGCATTTTAAAAAGATATTTATCAGTGGATGAGCGAAAGCAGCTGTCTGACCTCTTTTCCAGGAGAGGTCTGCACCTCAGTTCCTCTGAGTGTGGTGTGCGCGCAGGAGCAGATCATCCTTAAAGGTGACTGTTATCACAGAGAACACCCAGCCCTGTTTATCAAAGCCGAGCCCAAATCTCCAGCAGAGCAGTTTCAGAGCCAGAGACAAGAGGTCCAAGCCCAAATCTCCGATGGAGCAGGTGTAATCGTAGCCTAAGCTTCGAAATTATATTCTTCTTTATTTTTATTTGATCTCTTTCGCATCTGTCACGTTCTAAATGCTCTTATGTTCCTTTTAATGTTCCTTCTTTTACGCTCTTATCTTCCTTTTTAATCCACAATACTATTGTAAAGCGCTTTGAACTCCAATGTTTGGATGAAATGTGATATACAAATAAAGTGTATTATTATTATTATTATTATTATTATTATTATTATCATCATTATTATTATAAAAATATCACATTATGCACCATACATGTAATTGATATGGCATGTACACATCTAAAGGGAGGGGATACGTCCACCTTTACCAAAATTGATTCCACAACAATGTGATGGAATATATTCCCTGAATCCTTAAGTGTTTAAAGCCAGGACCTTTAAATCAGCGCACCCTGGTGAAAACTGTGAGAAGCGTTTCTTTTTTTCTTTTTTTTTTTTAATAAAGGACTGAGAGGTGGTTCGGTGCTGGAGTGTGGAAACTGCCAAGTGTGATGAATAGCTTTCAATCAGGACACGGGATCGGTTCCCCACCTCCTGGAAGAGGATTGAGACGGATAATTGATGTCCTGAAGAAAAGAGGGTCACGTGACTCTGAATTAATTTATTACTACCTGATTTCATCCGTGGTGAGAATGAAACAATAGTTGAACCTGTCGAAGATTGGGAGGGTCATCTAAGGACAGATTTTGTGATTAGTTTGAGTGAATTTGTTGGTTAGTGAGGTCAATGAGGCCTTTGCTGATGTAAGTGTTGGCAACAAGGTTTAATTTGTTCAATCAAAACCATGTTGTCATGTCATTTTATTTATTATATAAATGTACATTGAAACATTAACTTTTATTGTGGACACATGGATTGAAATGACCACTGAACACATTGTATAATAACTGTCTTCATACTTTTACATTTATTCAAGTTACAAATATTGTATACGCATTTACATAGATGTGGAAATGTAAACACGCTGAATATATTGCGACACATAAAAAGTGGCATGTGTAATGAACTGAAATTCATGGGCAATGTATGTTTTAGACTTTTATTTTTAGACAATCATATGCCTTTAAGCTCTTGCAGGCCACATGAGAGGATCTTGTGGGCCACATTTGGCCTGCGGGGCCACGAGTTGTACACGTGTGCTGTACATCATCAACTGGGTCTGCCAGCATCCTGCAGCTTTGAGCATTTCAGTCCAATAAACTCAAATGTTAAACTCCAATGAAACGGGGAAATGTTGCAGAGAGAGGACATGGAGGTCAAAAGCTGCTCTCGATTTCATTGTTGTAGCTTTTAACCAATAAATCGGATGGATCTTTGATTTGCATCACATTGCTTTGGGTCACTCACTGGCTGAACTTCAATGAGGTAGTTGACACATACTGTATTATTTTTTTCAGAAAACACAGAGCAACAAACCCTACGTATATTCATTGTGTATATATATATATATATATATATATATATATATATACATATGAACCCATGGTGTGACCAAATGTGCTAATGAGCTCGTATGAGGGTCAGAGAGGTAAACATGTTTCTGCAGGGTGAGCGTATCTGGACGTCCTCATCCTCATGTGTGTGTGTGTGGATGCCGAACGCAAAGTGAGGGGGAGACGGGTCAGACTCAGGCTGACACCGACGCTCAGTCCCAACCAGTGGGGGAACATCATGAGGTCAGAGCCCAAGTAGGAAGGTGGGGTCACAGAGGTCATCGCGCTGTTCTGCTATCTTTAGGCTGGAGGACACGCCGTGCCCTTGCACCCCAAGGTGCTGCGGACGTGGATGTGCAATCAACCAGAGTGTCAGGCGTCTCGACCACAAACACAAGTTACTGCTCCGGCGTCTGAGATGAAATGAGAGAGGACCATGGTTGTGTTCAATGTCTAATGTTGTTTAAAGGCAGTAGAGGCCTGTGAAGGCCTTCAAAGACTTCTCTGCTGGCCTAAATATATTTTTATTTCTTTATTAATTAATTTTGTCCACTGATGTGTGAATAATTCCCGACAGTCTATTTTCTCCATGCAGCTCTTTTTTTCCGTGTGGTATTGTTAGCGTTGGTATCCAATCGTAGCGCAGCCATCAGGTGTTGCCATGGTGATAAGAACTCTGTCACGAGCCTTCAGAATCATCATGGCAGGCGCCTGCAGCTTCAAACAGACAGCAGTGACACTGTTGCTTTAACCAGTCAGATCATGAGTTGGGGACCCCAGAGCCATGTAGCAGGCTTATGATGATGTCAGGGAGACGCAACAGTGCATTTTATATTTCTTTTGATTTCATTATTGTAACAGTAAAAGTACAAATATGACTTAATTGGCTCCATGTGATTGTGTTTCGAATGGTTTGTGTAGCTTTGACGCCATAATGATGGCATTAAGAAGTGGATTGATTCCTTAATTCATTCAGAAGTGTGAAGATCTCTAAATTCAGGTCTACCGGTGGTTCCCAGAATGAATAAAGTAAATCAAATTAATTTAAGAAAAGTAGAACAGGTGGTAGAACCTTTGGCTACCAAGCTCCTCTCCTGTGGAACCAGCTCCCACTCTCAGCTCGGGAGTCTGATTCTGTCTCTACCTTTACGGTGAGACTCCAAACTTTCCTTTTTGATATTGCTCATAGTCAAAACTCGATGAGGAGAGACCTGATCTGAATGGTCCACACATTGTGCTGCCACAGGCTCAGACTGCGGGGGGCACTTTCTCATCATGCACTGAGAATGATGGTTTCTACCTTTTCTTTTTTTTCCCTGTCAAAAGGGTTTTTCTCCCCGGTAGTTTTTCCCGAGCCTTGCTGAGGGTCTAAGGACGGAGGATGTTTCCCACCCTGTGAAGCCCTGTGAGACAAACTCTGATTTGTAAATGCGGGTTATATAAATAAACTTTGATTTGATTTGATTTGAAATGCATGATCCACCCGCGAGCGAAGGTATTTGTTATTTATTATCGATGATGTTGCTACATAGTGATAATATTTCACTCCTTCATGTTCTCATGGTGTGGATGGCGATAAAGCAGTGGTATTTGATTTATAGTTTGCATATGTGTTTTGTCAAAGAGTAGAAAATAATCTGCGGTGGATTGTTATGCAGTGTTTGATATGTTCGTTTATATTTAAATTTGACGACAGTGAGTAAAACACATCTATTACGTTTGATATAAAATTCAGATTTTGTCATTAGTGTCAATCCATGTTTTGAAAAATGAAAACGCTGTGAGGTGCTGCGCGTGTTCCCTTTGTTTTTATGTCTTTAATTCAATTTAAAAACTTTAATTCAATGTGATAAATCAATACAGAATGAGATTAATTCCAAAAGATAAATCAACGATTTTATTACGACAGCGTAATAATAATTGATCTATAACTATTCCAGCTTGGAAACTCAATCGTCTATGCAACTCAATATTGTTTCATTTGCTTCCCTCAAAGACGGGAACATTATCCGAAGCCATTACCTCCCCCGTTCCGATCCAAGCTTACTTTGCCCCAAAGTGGAATAAAACACGATTAATGATTTCAATTACTCTGACCCTGCTCGGCGTTTACAGAGCCCGGAGTCTGGGCCGGGGAGCTGAGCTGCATAAAAGCTCCGTGGTGAAGGACATTTACAAGGGGAGTGATTCAGTGAGGGGGCCGGCACTTTGCCTCATCATGGAGGAACTGAGGAACAGAACATCCCTTTGTGCTGGAGCCTGCTGCTCAGAGTGGATCCATGTTGCTGGTCTCTGTGACACAGCACCGGTCCGTCTACCTGCGTCACGGAGGATCAGTCTCTTTAACCATAACATGGGCTTTCCTTTGCACCAAGGAACTCACTGTGGTGTCCTTCCCCCCACTACTCCCCTTTTTCTCCTTCATATTCTTATTTGGGGAGTGGCATAAATATATGGACATTGAATAAAAACAGGTCCAAAGTCTAAAAATAGAATACAAATAAATTCCCAAAATAGAATATCAATAAACATATCAGAAAGAAAGGGGAGAGGAGAGGAGGGGCGGAGTGGGTCAACCGGGAGACAATGAAGAATCAGAGGTGAGGAGAGTCGAGAAAGATTGCCAACTCATCTTTACTTTACTTCACACCTTTACTCTTCACAACATGTTTATGTTTATGTTTCAATTGAATGAGTCGTGCAGCTCAGTGTCTGATGTGAGACATGGAGAGGATGACTCCAGTCCTCTCATGCTTTGAATTGCTCCGCCTGATTAGACCTGGTTACCGTGGGAGCACACGAGGACCATGACCATGTCATTTATGATGTCATAAAACTCTGATTGATCATAGGTCAACAAGCTGCCCCACTCACACAGGTGCTTCGACTCTGACAGGAGACCGGCGCTGTCAGTCAAACCCCCGATTTGTCCAGACCTTTATGGTCCTGAGAGGAAGTCTTTAAAATGCCACAGTCTGAGAGGGAGTTTAATTAAATCTATTCATGTATCAAGAAAGTTGTTTTTAAATGGTTGAAGTCACCTGCGCCATTTCTTAATAACAAACGGTAAAGTGGTGTTAAATCATGCAAAATTAAATGTATCACGTGGAGTGTTAAAGGCGTGAGTGGATGCTTTTCAACGTATTGATGCTGTTATTTTACTGCTATTTTACGATTTCACTTTTGAAAATGTTGCCATGCTTTTTTCAAAGATGGTGAAGGTCAATTCTGTCCCGTCTTTTGTTTGAACATGTGCCAGAATTAAAGTAACATGCTTTACATCCCATAATGCCAAATAAAAGCAGATCCTCAGAATGAAAGGATGAGGAGACAACATGGTGGAAGAAGGAATGTGAGGATTGCTTTGAGAGTTATCAGGTGAGAGAGATATGGCCACTCAGTGCGTGTGTGTGTGTGTGTGTGTGTGTGTGTGTGTGTGTGTGTGTGTGTGTGAGCGCACATGCTTGGCTTGAGGTCAGAAACATAAAACCTCTTCATTTCCATCTACATGGTGAGACTGAGGAGTCACAGGAACGGCCGCAGATCAGCAGAGCCCTGCAGGGTCATCCCCATCTGGTCAAGACCCTCCCCTTCCTTTTCACATCCTTCACAGGAACATCAGCTTGGAACATCTTGAACACATGTCAAACTCAAGGCCCGCGGGCTCAATCTGGTCCCGCCGCGTCACTTGACGTGGCCTGTGAGAGCTTCAACTGCCAATGTACAGTACTTGGATTGTGCTGGAACATGTTCTGGCAGTTTCCATGATTCTCGTCCCGATAATATGAAAAATGAAAACAGTGTTGAGAAGATGGATTTTCGATGTTGAAGTTTTGTCATGAAGTGTTGCAAACGTTGCTCTGTTTGTGAAGTCGTGGCTGTTTAAGTATGTTTAGTCGGAAAAGATGAGGCACGTGCGCCGGTCACGGGGTCAAAACTGAGTTATTGACATTAAAATACATTTGATTGGCAAGTGATATCCCCATGGGGCAAGAGTAAAAAAGATTGTACTTTGTGAGATGAAAATAAAAACATGCTCACCAGAGGGGCACTTAAGAGGCCAGAGGGGAAAGTCCAGGTAAAAGTTACCACACCTGGGGATATCTCTGCACCTGCCTGCCCATCGTGTTTAGTTTGCCCCATATGAGGAGGTATCAAGAGAGTAACAGATATAAGCCAGGGCTGCTGCTGTGTCTACGTTTATCATCCTGTTGATTAGACAGCATATTCCATCTAAACATATATTCAAAAACATCATGTTTGCGCAAATGAAACCGAGTATTTGGATTTGAACGCGTTCCATCACCATTAAAGTGAGCTGTGTGTGTGCGGTACAGCATGTCAGTGGGATGAGTACAGACCTTTCACATGCAGAAATATATACATATATATACACACACACACACACACACACAACATATTACAACACAAAGACTCAAAAGCAAAATGTCTCCTTCAGACACACTCCACTGAGGTGTAATTTGCTGATGCTGCAGTTTTTCCCTCTGACTCTGAATGTGGGGATGTTGAGACCTGGACCTGGATTGTAATGTTCACCGAGAGGCAGCCTGTCATTGGGCGGGACGTTAAGTATCAGTGCGGTGAACCATTATTACACCCAGACAGAAACAGGTGTCTCTCTCCAGTCCGCACTTCAAAGCTCTCTGCTGGCCCTTTAAAGCCCCAGACACACGGCAATCGTCCCATTTCCGCATAATTCCCCCGTGTGTCTGAGCAAATGGGAGGAGACGAAAAGATCGGAGCGCAAAACAAAGCACGTTAAGTGGATTCTCTCGTCACCTGTAATCTGCTGAAAATCGCCGCTCGCCGAGGTCGGACAGTAACAAAATCCTTTTCAACGGCCCACGAAAGCGTTTCAGCTCATTCTGCCGCGGCCTTTGTGAACCTTTATCCACTTATTCAAATCGGTGCGAGCGGCAACGTGTCACATGAGCGGGCCGAGCAGGAGGAGTGAAAGGCTTTGATAGGTCCGCGAGTAAAAGCGCAGAGCGGAGGAGCTGGACGCACAGGCCACACCCACTGATCCTCTCTGCTGCTCGCTGACATTCGGGGGGCGGGGGCGGGGGGGGGGGGGGGGGCGGAGGCAGGGGGGGAGG
>JAFBJT010109412.1:77236-96870 GCA_016785325.1 Chascanopsetta lugubris
GGGGGGGGGGGGGGGGGGTCAAAAAAAAAAAGAAAAAGAAAAAGCATAAGAGGAAGATCAATCACATTTTGGAGACATGCTGTGGTGTTGTGCTCTGTTGTGCTGCCTTTGGAAAAGAAGAGGAGAACAAAGCTGGAGTGGCAGTGAGCTCACCCTTTGGACTGTAGCAGGCCTCCTGTTGACCCGTACAACAAACACACAAACGTATACATTCAGATCCAGCTTTAGTTTTTGCTAAGCATACGTCAATAACTTGTGACCGATCCGTGTGACACAAAACTACAAAGAACTAACGTAAAAGGAGCAGGCACATAAATGGAAGGATGCACAAACACAGGATAGTCGCCCAGCAGACACTTAAAGTGGCTTTTCCTCACTTTAAGAGTGAAACACACTTGTAATGCAGGAATATCATGAATATCACGGTCAAACATTCAAAAAATGACCTAAATGCATGTTTGTTGCGGTTGGACGGGCTTGCTGCCAACGACGTCATATAAGACTGAATTGCTCAAATGGTCCTGTCCAACTGTTTGTGGGCGTGGAGGTTCGACCAGTCAGATTCTGGATCAGATTCCAGCTCAAGCATGTTTGGACGTAGTCCTGACGTCACCATTAGTGCTCGATTTGTAAATTGTAGATTATAAAGTTGATGTTTGGCATTGGAAGCTGTCGGCTGAGAGCACACCTGCGAAGCGTCTTGGGGGGGGGGGTGGCTTAACGGGGGGGGGGGGGGGGGGACTAACCTACATGTTCAGGCAATCTGGGATCTCTCAGAGATCACCCAATGAGGAGATGTCGGGGTCTCAGGAGGGTGGCCAATATACAGCATTTTGCAGACTAAAAATATTGGTTATTATCCTGAAAGAACCAAGGGAACAAATAAAAAAGGCCTGAAAATGGGTATAATAGTCTCCTTTAACGATGGGCAATGTAGAAGCATTGCAAGAAACTGCCATTACTGACCCATAGTGATATAAGCTCCACAAAGAAGGTTCTGTTCAACCATGCATACTCCAGGAATCTATGTGTGATATGTCTTTGCCGACTGTCAGACGACTCGCAGTTGGTTAAACGATCTCACTCTTCCTTGCTGCGAATGGTTCGAATGACTGCGCATGAGGTGGTGGAACCATGGCACAAAGGCCCAAAATGGCCCCATGCAGAGCTTGAAGAGACTGAGCTTCTCCTCGTCAACACACTGTAAACAAACCCAGGTTCCTGGTGGTGTGGTGGGGGGTCTGAGGAACTCGGCAGGCTCAGAGGTACACACTATGAATGCTTGAATCTGTGTGTTCTCTTGTGGGTGTATGTCTCCATTTGTGTGTCATTTTGGGTGTGTGTGTGTGTGTGTGTGTGTGTGTGTGTGCGTGTGTGCGTGTGTGTTCGCGTGTGTGTTCCTGGCTCCTGGTGATGGATAAGGATGTTTCTATTTCCTCTGGACCCTCCTGACAGATCATCCATCCTTAAACAATTTGGCAGTGCCCTGAGAGCCTGAGAAGGCTGGAAGAAAAGATGGGCCGCACATCTGACAGTAGCTTTAATGAAAGACTCATCGGAGGCTCCGGGCGGCCGGCAGGCGAGCGGCCTCACCGTGCAGGATGGATGAAAGAATAACATGCTGTCAGGTGCGGGTGGCCAGTGAAGGAGGAGGACATTAGGAGAAACTGTAGGCAGAAAGTATCAGGGTGGTAGAGCCCCGGTTAAGTGAGGCTGCCACAGAGATGGAGCTGCGCTTTGAGGATTACTGGGAATCGGGTGCTTTGACATCATAGGGGAGGAACACAGGAAGTGATTGCAGGGCTCTGTGACAGATCACATACATGTTATTGATGAACTGTCAGGTTAAACAGCTGTAATAGCAGCTGTGCCTATCAACTCATTTCAGAAATCTGTCTGTTTGCATCAGGCTCAAGTGTGATGAAAATGCGTTTTTGTTCACATTTGCTCTGTAGAGTTAAAGGTCCAGTCTTTAAGATACAGGTGTTTTAATACAGGTGACTAGAATGGACAAATCAAAGCTTTTGAGTTTTGATGATCATCAGGAAAACTGATGAAAAGGTTATTTGAACCATGCCTGTGTAGAATGAGCATTGTTCTTACTTCAGTTGAAGACAACAAATAATGACTAATTTGATTAATCAAGAAATTCATTCATTTGTTGATTTTTTGGGGATGAGTGACGTCCATATTTGAGCATTTCTAGCAGTTTTATTTATTAATTAATATTTCATTATCGGTTATTATTAGATTTATTCAAATGTATCAGTTTTCTTTAAAAGCCATGTGTATTCTTTTCCCGCGCCCAGAGGAGCTGCACATGCTTGGAAAATAACAATATTCTCGTATTATATAATTCCGCACAGTGCATGTAGGAGACTATTTTAATCATCAATTCATTAATTTTCTATCAACGAGGTGCCAGAGCGCTGGATTTCAGTTTAGTGAATGAACTGGAACACAAGTGGCTCTTCCCTTGTTGTCAGTGCGGTACAGTGAGCTCCACCGTGGAGTAACACAGAGTGCCTGGTACCGCACCGGGCACTTTGTATACATACAGAGTGAAAGCTGTGAGAAAAAGCTCCAGGCTGCTGTCAGCCATTTAGATGAATAGGGCACAGCTGCAGTGTTGTCTTTGGTCTGTGGGTCAGCCCTGTAACTGCAACCTAACCTCTCTGCACCGGCCGGCTCTGTGATGGATGGACGCGCTTAGGTCGGGTTAAAAGTCCACGTCCAGTCCCTCGCTGGCGCAGCCAGACTTTAATCTTGAACCCTGCAGCGCTGACTCTGATACAGCCATTCCGGGGCCTGATGAACAAAGTGAGGAGACTTGCTCCACTGAGTTGCGGCGGGATGGATGAAACCCTGGCTCCCGTCCCACTCCTCAGATTACCCACCTGCTCCGTTCGCCGCCGGTGTGCGCGGTCACATTCAGCCGTCCCACTCTGCAAATAAGGCCCACGACTGCCCGTGAAAGACGCAGCAGTCCCTGTGACGCACTTCCAAATTTGTTCAGACACCGTATGCTGTCGTCTTTCTGCTGTAAATAAGTGCTTTGTTTTTTTTCCACGAGCTGCCTGTGTCTGTGTGTGTGCTTCCTGGTGGGAGCAGGCGAGAGACACAGCCAGGTAATAAAGGCAGCATTAAAAGGCTAATTAGGCTGCAGACCTGCCTTGGCAGAACAAATCATTTCATCACATCTGTCACAATCGGGGATAGTAGCTTCTCTGAGTAGTAGTAATAATTCATAGCCTGTTTCCGGTGCCTTGGCTTTATTCAGCAACTTTTTGTCAATAAATCTCTGCTCATATCCATATTTATTGAGCTGAGAGCTGGAGGCCAGGAGAGCTGGGCCCAGATAATAGAGACAGTGTCTCAACCTGAATGCAAATCCACGTGAGAGGTTTAACACATCACACTGACACTCGTTCCTCTGTTGTATAAACAGGCCTTGTAAACCTGACTTAATGACGGCCAATCAGATAGGCAATAAATTCCATGATCCTCTGTGTGCTTTGTTGATGCTCCAGCGTTCGATCCAACAAGGCACAGGGTCACGCTTTATGTAAAGTACTCTGTATATAGTGAGGTATTCTGCAGGTGTTTTTTTTCTGTGATGTGCATTTGGCCACGTCCATTAAAGCAGTGATTCTAAACTGGTGCGCCGCGACCCAAAAGTGGCTTGTGGACCCATTTCTAAGGGGTTGTGGTCCTTTGGGGGGGAAAAGTATGAAAAAATATTTTTTTTTTTTCTAAAACGGGGACTTTTTATGCATGCAATGCTGATAGACACCTGCTATTTTACAGATGGAGGAAAACTAGCAAAGTTTGGGTACATTTGCTAATTAACACAGCAGTGACAAAAATGACGGAAATCGTACACACTACACCTTTAATATGGATTTGGACAAAAGATGGCAAAAACCTTGGAGTACCATCAAATTGTACCTTCTTGTCATTAAATCAAAAAATGCCTTGATTTGGGTTTTGTATCATTTGTTCAAATCTTTGTCACATCCCCAAAGAAACAAGGTCAATCAGGAGTTATGGTCCTTGCCATGGCCATGAAACGGAAGCCAAATTCTCAGTTTCTGTCACAGACGATGCTTTCTTCTTCAAAACAAAACAAGAAAAGAAACAAGACACCAACTGGGTGGAACTCCAGGGTCTATTGGAGACAGTGGGATGTTTCACTATTTCTGAAAGTATGGCCTTCTATTGCTTGTTTTTCCAGGCTTATAAACTTTTAAAGGGCCTCTTGTTGGAAAAATTATAATGTTTTTCTGCCCGAGAGCTTCAGCATCTCTCCCAGATTGTAAGCTGAGGGAGATTTCCTCCGTCCTGCTTCGGTTTGAATCTGGAGGAAACCAATTCTACAGTATCATTGAGTGGAGATAACAGGTGTAGTTGTGTAGTCAGCGTACACCCTCCTGCAAAGGATAGCCCTGCTCTCACTATGTGTGAAAGTAGGATTATGCGTCTTAGCCTTTCAGAGTCCTTTTCTCCTCCTTGCTCTCTCCCTCTCGCCCTCTCTGTGTCTAAGGAAGGTCACCTGAAGGAGGTAATCCCTATTCCTCCCTGTTTTCTCTCTCTCTTTTATCTGAGGGGGGCTTTGTGGCCGGCGCCGGGGCCCATCCACTGATCAGGCGGAGCCCGAGCTGGCACACAAACCAGAGGGGGAACAGCTTGATGCATGAGATTGCCGCCTTTTATCCCCCTGGTGTGAATAGCGAAATAAGTGCCTCGCTATGAGGCACCTGGAGAGATTTCAAATATGTATGAGTCCTGCTTTTCTAATGCATCGTGCCAACTTACTTATAGGATGTGACCAGCAGTCGCCTCCCCAGGTGGAACGCCAGTGCACGCTTGCGGTGGGGGGGGGGGATGCAGAATCCGTGCGTGCATCGGTTCTGCATCTCCAGAGAGTAAAGCGACGAGATCTGAAGATGTGTTTACATACGGCCGCGTCCTGGTAGATTTATGCCTCTGCGCAGCGTTTGTTTACATGCGCGTGTTTGTGAATATAGATTCCGTGCGAGGATACAGCTGCACACATCAGCGGGGAAGGACTCGGTTGTCGCTGTCTGACCGTGAGAGGCGACGGCGGGAGGCTTCACAGCTTCCTGCACTCGTTCCACTGTAATCAACATGGAAACCCGCCAGCGCCCGAGCTGGCGGCGAACTCCGCGGCGACGGCGCAACCGCTACAAGCGCAGGCGCGGGTTGTTTTGCGGTCAGTCCCCGTGTCAGAGCCGCTTGCTGATGATGATATGTGTCTCCACTCAGCTCCGTGACTGATGGGGCTGTAAAAAAATGAATCACCTCTGAAGGGGAGGCAGGGCTGTGGGCCTCAGAGTTATGCTAGCCAGCCCAACGTTACCTTCCTCTGTATATAATGAGACATATTTAAAGCAGCAATCATCCCCTCCTTTGAACCCGGGGTCACGGTGCGGAATCAATCCCGCAGGTGATTGAAAAGAAAGACCGTATGGGTGCGGGACCGAGCGCATTATCCAAGGTCACATACGCCGTCGTGCATGCGCATTGGACACTCCCTCAGAATTGCTGAGCGCGATTAAATCTCGGGCCTTAGAATCACATTCAGACTCTAAATCATCAGTCAGGTCATTAAGTGAACCGGGGGTCTTCCCTGAGCGGTGTCTTTCAATTGAATTAGAGTATTATTCTGGATAATTTGGTTTGGAGATTAGCACCTCGCGCAGCCTCTGTCTCCGTAATTGCATTGAGATGAACAAGGAAGAAAGACACTGAAAGAAAGACATTGATAAATCTCCGCTGAGCTAAACGACGGCTGTACGTCTCTTATGATATTTAAAGCTTTTCTCTCTTCCCCTTTTTGAATATATTTTTCATCCGGCGCACAACACATCTGTGTTATCCGTGGTGTTTCTCGCATCTTATGCTTCAATAATTCAGACGTGTAGATCACTGGCTCTGGTTTGATGCGCAGTCGAACGGAGATGTTTTCACACTAAACTGTGGTGGGAATTAATACTTGTATCTACAGGGTTTCTCCGGAATGAGTGGTTCCCCATATTCGCTGAGATGTACAGCCATGAATGATTCAGATGAAGGCTCTCAACACAACAACACAACTCAGTCACACACTATAGATGCAGTAGATATTTCCTCTTTCGTGACCAGTGCCGGACCTTGACAGCTATTCCAAGGATTTGCTCTTTCTGCAGAAGTAGCAGGTGATGAGTGAGCCGTAGATAATGTCCACCAGAATCATTAGAAATACAAATGAAAAGTAAATAAAAATGTTGAATAAAAAATCTAAAAAAAGTTTAAATAGATTTAGATTTTCAGCCAAGTCAACTGTGATAACGCCCTTGACAGATTCCACCTCTTAGCTGTAGGAATGGGTCAACCTGAAGTATTTTGCCCTATTTCATACCATTGTAATTCTCATTTAAGATGTTGTAAGAATATTTAGACAGTAAATTGCTGTTTGTTGCTATTATTAACTTCATAATGAATTTATAATTACCGCGATGTGTTTACCATCACCTTTTCATGAGCTATTGAATGCATAGTTACATCAGAAGGGGTCCTCTCTACGGGGGCCGCCATGTTTTTACAGTAGCGAGTAGAGTAGTGGAGTGGTCATACAAATCACCCTGAGTCTTAACAACAACGGAAGTCTGTCATAGGGTCCCCTGCCTGCTCAGAAGGGTGAGGTGATGGATACAACATGCAACCTGACCTCTAGATGTCACCCAATCTTACACACTGCACATTTCAGCTTTGTCGAGATAATATACAGTCATCCTCACACCACTATCTCACTAGCGTGTAAGTGTCCACAGTTTAATGCCAATTAAAATTAAGGCGGATATTAAGCCCCTGCAGTGTCTGATAACGGCCAAATAATGATGCAGGCATATTTACAGTCCTGTGGAGGTGTAAGCACACGGATGGCTAATCAAGCAAGAGGGGAGATAAGACAGTCACTCTCTGTTCTCTAAAGGTCAGCGTCTGATGCCAGTGATGTAGACGAGGGTGGTAAACAAGGCGTCATCACTATCGCTTTTACTGCCACTAATTCAATCATGAAAATTCACAATAACCTATAAGCCCCGCACAGCTGAAGCAGAGCTGATGCTGTGAATAATAACCCTGCTCAATGGAAGCTGGTGATGGAAACTGTGTTGTCTCTTTCTTCACTCTGTTGGATAGCAAAGCCACAATGGCATATATATATATATATATATATATATATATATCCACGGTGCAGGAGATAAATCCTGGCAGGGCGAGCAGGCATCATGAAAAGAGAAAGCTATACTACTGTGATAATGAACTGACAAGACCTGCTCTGCTACTGCACCGCCATAAACTCCAGAGGTAATTTATGAGAGCAGAGTGACCAGAGCACCTCCCCGCTCCCAAAGATAACTACCTGAACCTTGCGGATGGCAGTTGTGGAATCAGCCAATCGCGCGACGAGGCTGTTTAAAGCACAATGTGTAACGGCCAGGAGCTCATTCGCTCTGCGGACTGGCAACTGCGCATATGTGAGTGAGTTGGCATCACCGTCACCAGCACCATCATCACCGTGTGTCGACTGCGCTGCTCCCTCACTGAACTGCCTCTGACATTTCGAGACCCACTGCCACAGAGCCGGCATGTAAAATATATGATATAAGATGATGTAATATTGAACACTGGGTTAGATGAACTTACAGCCGCAGGACAGCAGTTTCAATTATTCAGAGGAATGTAATTACAATCCTCGCCTTCCAGTCCTGTGCCGCGCCGCCGTTTGGCCACGAGCAAAGATCATCCAGGGTCTGTTTTTATTGATATTCTCATTTCTGCCCCGTCAGGGATTTTGGCAGTTCTACACCACAGATCCACTGAATGCAATTAGGGCAGAGCTTCCCAGGAGGTGCAGGTCACGCGGAGGACCCGGATAACAAGGCCGCGCTGAATTACTAATCTGGTAAATAATACAGCAGTCCGTGTAAATTCCAATATTTCAATATTCAGCGCCTGAAGTCACAGAAAGTCGGGTTAAGGTGTGGGATCTGTTGCATCTCGCACACATGTTGTGGATGTTATTGATCTGCAGCTACCAGAGGTAGCCACAGGTTCGCTGGGACTGCCTGTTTTGCTTTTGAAACATTTATGAATTTATGGATGCTTCATCTGCTGCGATGTGAAAACATTTGAACCTATGAAATAATTGATATAGATAAGGAAGATGTTCTTCTAACCTCACTTTCGTCGGGTAAACCATGATATTTCTTTTAAGCAGTGCTTTTGACTCACACACTCTCTCTCACACACACACACACACACACACACACACACACATTCCACAAGAATGTGGTAATATGGGTATGGTTTGACATAAAGGTGATGTTTGTCATTTCTGGGGGTTGTCAACATTCTTATTCCTTCATTGTGTATGGTTCTAACTTAAAGGTCCAGTGTGTAAAGTATAGGTCGACAACTGAATATTTATTTCAGTATATGTTTATTAGTGTCCAATCAACTGAATGTAATTGTTGTTTTTATTACCCTAGAATGAGTCTTTCTAGAGCTGGTCCTCTGAGGCCACTATGTTGCACCTCCATGTTTTTATCAGAGCCCAGAATGGACAAACTGAACACCTTTGGGGTTTTAATGATGTAGCTACCAGAGATTCTCCTATAGGCTTTAGCGTCATTATGCAACACAACCACTAGATGTCACTACATT
This sequence comes from Chascanopsetta lugubris, assembly GCA_016785325.1. NCBI lineage: Eukaryota > Metazoa > Chordata > Actinopteri > Pleuronectiformes > Bothidae > Chascanopsetta > Chascanopsetta lugubris. The sequence continues at coordinate 85,967 of JAFBJT010109412.1, forward strand.
CTTCATACTGAACCTTTACCTTTTAACTGATGCTTTGAAAAAGGAGTGAAACATCATAATTGACAATGAGAGTCAATCGTGACTGTTTCAATTCAAGGACTCCAAACACACAATATAATGTTGGTATTCTGGGTATTTTGGCTTCATTCCTTGAATGTGGTTGCAAGCACAGACCCATCAGCTTTCTTTATGTGCAACCCTTTTGTAGAGTTTATTGTTTTGTGTGATATAAGGCCCGATGGCCAACTAGAAAACCTGAAAATAAAGCACAGACTGACTCTTAAGAGAGTTTCAGTCCTCCGGGTCTGATGAGTTCTCAGTAAGAACACTTCCCTGTGCGCGTATGATGGTAATTACGGTGAATGGCTTAAATCCCCGAATTGCTTTTCCCACTTTCCCACTCCCTGTTGTTATTGTTATTTAAAAATGGCAATTTGATCTGATTCAAAGACACGAGGTGAAGCCATGAGTGGTCATTAATGTCGGTGGTCTTTGTCTGCAGAGCACCAGGCAGATTACTTCCTTTTGAGGGCCGGACGTCCTCTTTGCTCTCTTTTTTAAATGCCACTGCAGAGGAGCGTTTCCCCTTGTACGCCCGCCATTAATACAAATAGCGCAGCACTGCGCAGCACTGCATGAAAATGTAATCTTACTTTTATACCACCAGAGAATGCCTCAGTTGTTTCAGCCTGTCATCAGTATACACGTTACAAAGGTAATTTGGGTGATAGACCTTGAGAGCTGCGATACCATAGCAGGAAAAGGCTTTGTGTTTTTTAAAGGCAATAAAATCACTCCGATATGCAGCTTATGTCGGCACTCACCTTACACACGCCTCTGCCAATCTCTCCACTTTGCTCGCTGTGGCAATGGAGATGAAATAGTGGCCTCCCCAAAAGCCATTTGGTACCTAATTGAGCAATCCTATTACTTTTCCCTTAGACTGTGACTTTCATTGCTCCAAAGTGACGGCTGGAAGCAGGTGTGAATGATTGTGTTACAGCAGGTGTGAGTGTATGTGTTTAAGTAACTTTGTTGTGATAGCGTAAGGGAATGCCTGTGTGTGTGTGTGTGTGTGAATGCCTGTGTGTGTGTGTGTGTGTGTGTGAATGTGTCAGTCCATCTGTTGTTATCACCACAGCTATATCTCTAATACAGTATTAAAAATGGTTTGTGCTCTGAGAGACACCAGATTGAGTCGTGGCTCATTCAATCTCTTCTCTGTTTATGTGTCAGGGACATGAACTTGGTGAGTCATTTCTCCAAGGCCACACATCACAGAACCCTGATCCAAATATTGTACAAACTGTATGTCACCACTAAATGTCTTATTTCCGAATCGAATTTTCTGTGCTGCTCTCTGTCCAGAGAGAACTCTGTGTACTACTCGATAACTTGGAGAATGTGGGTATTGATCCCACTACCTCTCGCATGCTAAGCGAGTGCTCTACCATTTGAGCTAATCCCCCTCCGTTATGACTTACTAAACATTAAAGGTGTGTACCATGTTGGTCATTTTTGTCACTTCTAAAAATATTACAAAACAGTTACATACTGACATTTACATTTATTTAAATCATCTAAATGTTTTATTTTTTTCATGTGTCTTTGACACATTAGAGAGAGCACAGAATGTTTGGGGTTTTCTGCAGCAAGCCTGAAAAACTCTCATTAACATCCAGAGTGTTGATTTTGGATGTTCCCTCCACACACTGGCTCATATTCAATGACAATGATCTTTCATCATTTCTGCCAGAAAAACTAAATGGGTTCATTAGTGATTCACCGTTGCACTTTAATGCATTGGGATGACTTCCCAAAGAAGGAGACGCGGGGCAAGTGCACCAAACTCTTGCGATGTAAACAAATACAAGAAGAGGAGGAGGTCTGAGAAGGAGAAGAAAGAGAAGAGTTTGACCATGATGGCGGCAAAGAATACGAAATGGGTTCATTCGATTTTCCGCACTTTAATTCATTGGGACGACTTCCCAGACACTTGATTATATAAAAATATGTCTATGTGTATATGTTTTGTTAACATTGAAACTCTAAAGTGGTTGAGCTTTGCCATTCTGGGCCACTATAAAAACACGGTGGTGTAACATTACAGCTTGCACAGAGAAGAACTGCTCCTGGTGCCAATGTTAAGGCTCATTCCAGGCTGATGAAAGTAACTATTTCATTTGGTTTATTGTGCACGAGTAAAACCATCAACCCAATGCATCAAAGTTCTTTAAATGTTCCTTTTTCCACATACAATTCAATTGTTCTGAAGCGTTGTGGACAGATATGCATGCGCCTCAGAGGCTGAACCTCTGAACTTGTAGCTTGTGCTCATCTGTCTTCATTCACACTTTGGTGCATCTGTGATTCCTCCACGTCTGAGTCCTCTGGGTCGGAGGAAGTAGGACAAACCCCAGGTCGGCTGCAGAAAGTCAACAACAAAATGCAAAAATATGGAGAAATCTGCAGCTCCGACTCCTTAAGTGTTTTTATAATGTGGCCCCAACACATTAATACAGCCTCAGGTCTCAAACAAACAAGACTATTTGCATAAGGCGTCTAGCACCTGCTCAGCCGGTCACCATCAACTTTCCTCTCTCTACAAAGGCGTCGCAGTCTGAAAGTCACTGCGGCAGCAGCAGAAAGGGGATTGGATTCTAACTCTTCTTTTGTTATCTTTTAAAACACTCACTACTGCCTGAGGAAAAATGTTAAGCTATATATATATAAATATATATATATGACACTTAATGCATTCCTAATACTGTTTCAGTTGAATGAAGTGGATGTAACTTGTAATTTCCCATGAAGATGTAAATGACAAGTGATTAGTTCAATATTTCTTCTTAGGATTTCCATAATTACAGTCCCTGACCAGAATCTTATTTCAATCTTTGCCGCTCTAAAATATGCACAGACATTCTCGCCCAGATGATTAAATAATCTTCAATCAGCATTTAACCAGCGGAGCTGTAATCTGGGAATTGGACGTGGAGTCTCTCGGGGAGACGTGTCTCCTTTGTTGGATGACGCACACACTGGCGTTGTGCATGTATGTAGATATATTCCTCAATGACGACTTGTTGTACTTTTTCCCTCTTTTGATCAGTCCTTTGCGTCTCCATCTTCTGGACACGCTGGCCGGGTAGATGAGACACACACTGCACCATGTGCGTGCATGTTTCCTGCAGTCACGTCGGCAGGCGCTCCACTTATACACATTAGCCCTTCGACTGGCTTCGTAGCAGTTTGCATTGTGTTGTACGTGCAGAGGAGAGAGAGCGCTTGAAAAATGATGTCACGCATTACAGTGTGTGACATTCTAATCTGTCGTGAAGACCCATGCGCTGGACCCTGGCGTTGTGGAGCCGAGCCCTTTGAAGCTGCGTCTCCGTTGTGTCCCCCGCGAGCTGCTGCGGACCACAAGACTAATGTTGCATTCTCGTGCGTGCTGTGGTTTTATCTGTGCCTCCATAGGGGACCATCAAGGGCTTCAGATGTGTGGTTACCATGCTGCCGCTGCCCGTTCCCCCGCTCCCTCCTTTGTCCCGCCTTCAACATATTCAGATAAATCACAGGGAATTGAAAAAAAAAGAAAAAAACTCTCCTTCGCCCTTTTTTCTCCTGCCTTTTTGGAATCGCCGGTCACGTCAGAGCTCGTCGAGCACCTCGCTGCATAATTCATCAGACTTGATTGGTTTCAAATTTCCCAGGTTTATTTATTCTATTTAAATGTGCAGTGAAGTTTCAGTAATTGTGAATCGCTCTGAATAGGAATGCGGGTCTTCAGTCATTCGACGGTGCGAATGCAGAACAATGCCGAGCCGCACTATGGACGACCGCTTTCAGCTTCAATTTGTTTGAACAATATAAATGATTTTGACTCAGCTCATTTCCTTTGCCAGTGGCTGCTAATGTCTTGATCCATCTAAAGATGGCCTCCATCCCCTAATTACTCAGCGTGCTATTGATGCATGGGCTCTCATTCAGCGATGGAGAGAAAAGACTGGATCCTCTATTGAACTGTCGCCGCCCCCTCCACGTGAAACATTAATGCTGTTGCTGCAGCAGGAATATCCCTCAGTGCTTCCTGAACCAACTCACTTCATTGAAGTCCAATCTGCCCCGGGGAAGATGTCTGTGATTTATCGATGACAATGAATCTGTGGCGGAGCCGGAGTGACGCGTTTGTCCCTTCTCTGCACAGCTTAGGTTGCGCATGTGGAGGGCCTGCTCTGGTGCCACTGGTCCCGGCAGATCTGGGGCTTTGCTGGATTTAGAATTTACAGTGTATTAATGGATGTTTACATTCTGGGACTGTTGCTCTGCCTGACATGTTCTGCGCTGGCGCACATGAGCTGTGTCCTCGTTCAGGGGACGCCTGTTATTAGAGGATCTGGACAAAGAAGACCAAAATGGTCCAGTCTGGGTGGAGAGATATTTAATTGTTATTACTATTGTCGTTGGTGGTGGTATTGTTATTGTGATCATAATTATTGATTCATTGAATGACAGAAAATTATACGTAAAAGCACATAAATGGCAAAGAAATGAGAGTCTTACTACAGGTCTGTGAATACTTATCTAAAGAGAGTCTCTGTGGTCAATGTCATCTGCTGGCCCCGCCCATGCTGCTGTCGCCTGGCAACAGAGCATGTTGAGAGTGCACCTTGGGTTATAAGACTGCACACAGTTTGCTAGTATTCAGTTAAGGGCTATTTGGCAGGGATGAAAACTCTGAATTAAGACAGCTGTAGGTTGTATGTGAAGATGGATGGTGTGTTGACTCCTTAAAAGTCAAGGCCTTCTGATTTTGAGGGGATCAGTAATCCTGCCTCCTCCATGTTAACGGATGGACATGGATGGAAAAAATGAAAGAAATATGTACCTGCAGCACCTTGATAATCGTGGTCCATCTCCTGATCCCAACTGTGCGTGTTTCAAATAGCATTTTTGCCCCACGATGATCAAAGGTGCTGGATAGAAGTGGACATGCAATCCATACGCTCGCTAGATGTCCAAACCCAAAACATCTCAGCGGCTGCAGTTACACTGCCGGATGTTGTAACTACAAATTATATTTCTGTCGTCCGCCATGACCACCAAGTAATACACAGTAAACGTTTATGACACATTTACTCATGCACAAAGAATTAATAAATGCATTAAAGATCCTGCACTCATGCACAAAATCGCACACGGCCAATCATCACGCATGAGAGCCTAAATGGAACAGACCATCAGAGAGGGGACAGGGGTAAAAAAAAAAATATATTCAAACACATATCCAGTGGTCGAACCATTTCAGGTCATCAAGTGAATGGATGGAAACCCTCTCAGTTTGGCTGAGTGACTCTGAGAGCGTTTCAGGGGCATCACTTACCTCAATCACTTGCTGGTGGGCTGTAATTTTCTGTGGAACAGGGTGACGGTGTGTATTCATGTGGTCACGCTTTGATGACCTTTCACCCGTGAACGCATCTGCGGAATATTTAGCTCAGTGCATCGATCACAATGAGCTTCACCAGGCTGTCAACAAAAAAAAAAAACATTGACATCTAAAGCGGAAAACAATATGACAAAGACTCTTAAATTCGTGTTATATTTCATATTTAATCTGTGGCTCCGGGGAATTATAAATAATCCCTTTTTGGAAAAGATGAGTGTTTTCTCTTAGTGGAGGAGGAGGAGCAGGAAGATCTACAGTACAAAGAGAAAGGACTGCTCGGAGCAGATAAACGCGCCGGGAGTTCCCCCGCCCCGTCTGTCTGCATGGGGCCTCATGCTGGGAGTGATAATGGCTGGACATGGCCCTCTCCCTGGCATTCAGCTGCTCTCTGTCCTGAGCCGCAGAGATGAACAGGGGCCAGGGGACAAAAGGAGGCAAAGGAGCGCTGCTGGGCTGACAGCGGTCAATGGGCTGCTGTTGACAGCTGAGCCGGTCAAAACCCTGAATCACCATTCAGGGGTTTGCTTTTTTTTTTTTTACCCTGCCTAACCTGACACATGCATTTAGAGCAGAGGTGTCGGACTCATTTAAGTTCAGGGGCCACATACAACACAATTTGTTGTCATGTGGGCCGGATGAGTAAAATCATAGCACAATCATCCATAAACGACTTCAAATTGTTCCCCTTGTATTAGTGCAAAAATGTACATTCTGAATTGTTCATGATTAATGATCTAGCCTTTTTCCAAGAATATTATGCCACAGTTTATCGTTTTAACATTTGCATTACAACTTACAGATACCCAAAACATATAGTCAAGGTTAATAGGGTTAGGGTTTATTTATTTTTTTTTTTCATCTCTGTAATGCTCTACAAAGTCATTTTGTGGGCTGGATTGGACGCCCCCAGTGGGCCAGTTTTGGCCCGCAGACCATAGGTTTGACACCTCTGATTTAGAGGCAGCATCACATAATGGTTGTTTGAGTTTAGTCAACAAAATGTGGCCGTCACTGGTTAGAAATTACGATTTTGTCAACTTAACCTCTGTAATACAGGATCTGTATTTTTAGAAAGCCACAAAAATGAATTGAGGAGTAGCCATGTAAACATGTTACAAATGAGACCAAAGTGCTTTCCCATTGCCAGCGTATTAGCAATTCTCTGAATCGTTCCTCTAGTTCAGGACTTTTGGAGGAACTGAGGAAATGAGGCGCGCTTTCACTTTGCTGTTTTGCCAAATCAGCATATTCACCCAGGTTTATCCATCACTGCTGAACAGAGCAGAGCCAACAGATTAAGACTAATGGCTATTATAGAATAAGTGAGCCTAAGAGTGAGGGTGATTGTATCCATTTTCATTGTCTGACAAAATCCAGATGTTTGGAGACCCTCTGAAACAGGGAAAAACGTGAGAAGGATTCCTGGAGATCGAAAGGGACTAAAACAAAGATGGACTTAAACATTTCATCATTCACATGTATAATGTGTGTATTGTTATTGAACATTCTATGTAACATCTATTGCACGTCTGTCCGTCCTGGGAGTGGATCTCTCACTTGTGAGTCTCCCTCAGGTTTCTACTTTTTCTTTTTTTTCGTTAAAAGGGTTTTAATCCCCCGGAGGTTTTTCCTGACCCTTGCTGAGGGTCTAAGGACAGAGGATGTTACCCGCCCTGTGAAGCCCGATGAGACAAACTCTGATTTGTAAATGTGGGCTATATAAATAACTTTTGATTTGATTTGAATCACAATGCCGTTATTTTAAACTGACGCAGATCAAAATGTGTCTTTAAAGGTCCAGTGTATGGGTTTTTGCAAAAATCAAATCTGAATCATCATAAGATAACTCTCAGTGTGTGAGCTCAGTATACAAATTATGCCCTTTATTATTACATCAGGAGTAGATCCTCTCGAAGGGGGCGGCCATGTTGCCCCTCTTTTTTTGAACAGTTGCACAAAAATGGAGAAACTGGAACTGCTTAACCGCACCATCGATTCTCCTACATTCTTTTATGGGAAGGGTGGGGTTACGGGCATTGAGCTGCAACTTGCAACTTCCACTTTGCCTGTAAATCCAACATAATAGGTTTTTTGCTATGAGGTAAGCATGAGGTATGTTTCCCTCGTGTGTGCGTCTGCTGCGACTCACATCTGTTGTGGGTAATTGGAAGGAGACGTTCCCGAGCAAACTGTTTATTTTCCCCCACTTTTATTTTTCCTGTGAGCATGTGATGTGCAATTCCTGGGAGAGGCCCGGCTGGTTAGGGATCACTGCCGGGGGACGGGCTCTGCTCAGGTTGCCAGAAAACAGCCTTTTCATCTCCTGCGCAGCGAAGCCGGGCGGGTTAGCGCGGCGAGCACATCAAAAGCCCGGGCAACGGCGGGGACGACAATGACGGAGTTTCGCTCGTATCAGCGCCGACGCGCCGAACCTCCGCCGAGTTCAAGTGGGAGAGAATCCCTCAGAAGCGAAACACGCATCCACGAGTTTGGGAGGGAGAGACGGGCGGAGACGCGAGCGCGAGGGACGATTAAGAGAGGGCCAAATTTAAGGAGGGACGAGGAAGCTCCCGCCAGATGTGAGAGCATTAATTAGTCCTAATCAAAGAGCGCGCCAGCCTGGTGGCGGCGGTGGCAGGCGCGCTGCAGACATTCAAGGTCATTAGTGGCAGCGCTCACACACGCGCAGAGCCACCAATGCCAACACATGCACATCATGTCTGCGGCTCCGTCCCCTGGGCCGGTCACGAAGCTTTGTGCCGATACTGTTGCACACCATGAAATGAACTCCACATTTTTAGAGCCGATGCATCCTGAGGAATTCGTCATCCCGTCTTTCTGTCGCAGCCCAATATCTCCCTCAGTGACCACGGACGCCCGTGGTCACTGAGGTTGATCTCCCTTTTCCTTGAAATGCCGGGCGAATGAAAATGAAATGGTAATTTTGCCAACAAGTGAAATGTAGTGTAGTTAACTGCATGAGAGTTTCTTGTCTCCGTCTTAAACGCTGATAGGGGTGTGCGGTGTCAGTGTTTCTCCGCAGCGCTGTAAGAGGATTAGGGCTTGTTTGTTACAGTCGCCGTCTGGTTAATGGTGATAAGGCGACAGAGAGCGAGAGAGCGAGAAAGAGAGAGAGAGAGAGAGAGAGAGTGTGTGTCGCAGGTGTGCGAGACAGTGCCAGACGAGGTGAGAAGACTTTCAGGGGCAGTGCAGCGAGGAACAAGTGACACGTCGCGCCACAGGTTGTGTTCTGTCAGTGTTTTTCAAAAAAGCTCATTAATTCTCTCTGTAGAACATCCTGGGTTTTGTGCTCGTGTCTCGGGGGATTGTTATTCAAAATAAGACGAATGGAAGTTTGCTGCTGGATTAGTTTTGTCACCTGGTGTGACCTGTTTGTCCTGGTGGAGGCGGCACAGGAAAAAAAAACATTGCAGGTGCAGCGTGTGACATTTGGTGACATCTAGTGGGGAAGTTGCACGTTGTATCCATCGCCTCACCCTCACCCTTCGGAACATGCAGGAGAACCTGTGGTCGACTTCAGATGAAAGACTGCACCTGTAAATGTAGCTGCCTGAGTTATTGATTGTTGTGTTGAGTCCTTCTCATCTCTGTCATCAGCTCTCTGTGCTGCAGCGTGAAGAAACACTGAACACTTTTTCAGGGTGTCAGTGTCGGGGCCAGTGACACTGCAGCAGAGCCCAAGTGGGATTGGAACCAGTGACCTTTGCTTCCAAAGGCGACCACTGAGCCACTGCCACCCCCCCCCCCCATCCTTGTCCATTATTTGAATTAAATTAAAAGCACAGTGAGTCGGCTAGAATTGCGACTGGCGGCACAGGCAAAAAAAACATAACAGGTGCAGCGTGTGACATTTGGCGACATCTAGTGGTGAAGTTGCACGTTGTATCCATCGCCTCACCCTCACCCTTCGGAACATGCAGGAGAACCTGTGGTCGACTTCAGATGAAAGACTGCACCTGTAAGTGTAGCTGCCTAAGTTATTGATTGTTGTGTTGAGTCCTTCTCATCTCTGTCATCAGCTCTCTGTGCTGCAGCGTGAATAAACACTGAACACTTTTTCAGGGTGTCAGTGTCGGGGCCAGTGACACTGCAGCAGAGCCCAAGTGGGATTGGAACCAGTGACCTTTGCTTCCAAAGGCGACCACTGAGCCACTGCCACCCCCCCCCCTATCCTTGTCCATTATTTGAATTAAATTAAAAGCACAGTGAGTCGGCTAGAATTGCGACTAGTTTGATTATTTGATCCATCAATGAATTGCTGCTTTAAATTTGAGAACGCTTATTCAAACCAACGAGTCACTGTATAATAATAATAAAAGCAGTAATCATTGCATCAGCTCAAAGTTAGCCTTTCCCCTTGTCACCTGATATTGAAGACGGTTGAAAATAAAGCGGTGACGCGCTCATTCGACCTGATTGGTGTGTTTCAATTACCTGCTCGATGGAGCAGGAGCACAAATAAATGGAGAGTGGCGGTGACTGTCATCATTACAGCCGCCCCTCTCCGCCCGCTCCCTGGGGGCCCGCCGTATCATTGGGCTCACTCCGGCGCTAATAGCCCTGTCTCGGAGCTAGAAGGCACCTTTCCTAGGTAATACTCCCCCGCTGCAGTTCAGCCTGTGCCACTCACGTCACGTGTGCCATGTCCCAAACGTTGCAGGAAATTACAGGAAGGTGCTTGTGTGGGGAATTCGACCCTCCCCCCTCCAAAGCGTATATATCTTGTGCAGACAGTCAGAATTATGAATGATGCATGCAGAAAAAGTCAATCAGGCCACCATATGCCTTGAAATGTGTGGGTGTGTGTTTGCACGCACCATGCACACAGTGGCCCCAGGAGTTTTCTGCTGAGCACACAACAAATGCCAGCCAATCAAAATTCCTGCAGCATCTCGCCGTCACCTTTCTCCATCCCTGAAATCTGACATTGTGTCTTCACACAATGTCAATTTGAACAGTTGTTTGGCTCTTGTGAGTTGTGGGCCCCCTCTCGTCGACCCTACATACAGAGCCGGGGGGGGGGGGGGGGGGCCCGGTTCCCCCCCCCCCCCCCCCCCCGATGACATCACTGCGACTTGTGCATGCTCTTCAAACCCTATGGTCCCGATTGCCGGGGGCATCGTTGGTTGCAGCGGAGTTGGCGGACACACAACAGGCAACGCGGGGTCGGCGGTCAACTTCAGTCAGCGTCGGGGTTGATTTAAGTTTGGGGCTGGTATTCATCACGACTGATCCCTCCAAAATCTGGGGCCTCGAACAGCAAATGCACACCCTCTTTGTTGTCAGCTTGAAGATCTCAGCTGCAGCTCTGTGGTGTAAGGAGGAGACACCTGCCAAAACCACGCCGTCTAATCGCTGTGTCATCACTGCGCCATTAGATCCATGTTCAACAATGCCCTCGATTTGATCTCAACCAACGCACCTATAAAAT